>VUQR01001507.1:45126-55885 GCA_015108515.1 Hemichromis elongatus | reverse complement strand
ACCCCCCCCCCCCCACATTTGGCTCTATGGAGCGATTTTTTTGATTGGTTACAGTTCATAGATGTTCAGTCCAGTTTAACTTTAAAGCACCACATAAACATTTTTCTTTTATTTCATTCAACATTTTTCTAATAGATACGAAAGCCCGTTTCGGCCAGTAAAAAAAAGGGGATCCATAACTCGAAATTTCGAGTTATTTTCTCGAAATTTTGACTTATTAACTCAAAATTTTGAGAATGGTAAGTCGAAATTTCAAGTTAGCACTGCCAATCAGTGATCTACGTGAATGATGTCATTTCCTTGTTACACTGAAGCTGAAGCCCCCGGGTACAAATGCTACAGCTAAGCTACCAGTATTACATCCAGTTATGAATGCACAGATTGCTGAGTGTTTTCAGCTTGGCTTCACAAATGATGAAGTCCTTGTGTTATTAGCTGAATCCCATGGTGTTACTATCAGCAAACGTACTCGCGAAAGCGCCAATTTGTTACACTGCTTTTGAGTGCGCGTTCCTCTGCGCCATATACTTCCGGGTAACAAGAAAGTGACCTCATTCACGTATAGTAGTGATTTGCAGAGCTAACTCGAAATTTCAAGTTGTTAACTCGAAATTTTGAGAAAAGTAACTCGAAATTTCGACTTGACTCGAAATTTCGAGTTATGGATACTTTTTTTTTTAGTGGCGGAAACGGGCTTCTATAAATAGAAGAAGGGGAACTATAAAAAACTTTTTTTTTAACCAAGCAGTTGTTTGGTTTTAGCACATCTACTATTTCATGATAAACAATTTTTTCCCAGTATTTGTTTGTTTTGTCTTGTTTTGGAGCTTTAGCCTCTCAAAGCTTGATTATTAAAGTTATCACTAAATCAGTGCTATATTGCAGATTTATGTGTGAATCCCGTATATGTGTGAATCCCGTATATTCATGAAATAAATCATCCCCAGTTAACAGCTGAACTGAAACCTGAACCATCTGAAAGTGAATTTTTACTTAGACAGATCACCCTGAGTTTGCATCTGCTCACAAAGAAGCCCACAGCTTATCTTTCACTCTTGCATGGTGAGGAGGGAAAAAAGAGACTTTGTTATTCTGCTGTTGTGCGGGCTCTTTTGTATGTATGATACACCTGCACCAGGCCATCTCTGAAGGCTAGGTGTCAGCGCATCTCAATAGCACTGAAAGTGAGGGTGTGCATGCGCATGACAGATGCACACACAAACACACACACAAATACGCACAGAACCGTATCAATATATGGATAGCCATAGCTTCACACATTCCACCCTCTGAGAAGAGAAGCGAGTTGCTTTTACTTAGTGCCACACTGTCTTCTAAGTGTGTGAGTGTGTGAGAAGGCATTGGAAGGTGTTGTGTGTGTGTGATTGTGAGCATGCTTGCATGTTTAACTTTCCTGCACTTTGTGGCCCTGAAAGGGGCTTTGATATAAATCTGTTGGACAGAAACAGGCCAGGGGAAGTGTGATGATGTGGGAGGCTGTGGCTTAGTTTACTTTCACTATAGTTTACTGTCACTAGGACTTGAATATCTGTCTGTATTGGTTTCTATAATAAATTCATCCATAGTTGGACAGAAATGACAGCAATATAATTATGGAAGGTCCACTTGGATATGTTGACCATGTGTGTCAATACAATTGTCCCTGGTGATTCATTTTAGTAGAGGTTAGATGTCTTTGCTGGTAGCTTATAATGAAGGTTGTGTTGTTAGCGTATCACCTTGTTCAACTAAGCCACTGTCAACCTAACAGTTACCTGTGGAGAATACACTCAAAACTTGGCATAGCTTGGGCACGTTTTCTTACAAGCTTTGAAATTGCATAATATTCTTGTAAATGTTAGACACCCTCTTGAGTGTAATTGATACCATCAAACTACATTTTTAAAACCAAATAGCAAATTTATGTCTTCTACCCAGTATGTAGTTAAAGTCAACTGTACTGAATTCACTAACTGAATTATCTCTTCATTTTTCGCTCCTACTCTTAACCATATTTGATTTTTTTTAACACATCTCTTTCCTTCTCCTCTCACTTCTCTCTTATTTCCACACTCATTTAATTTTGTCAGTCTTTATCTCACTTTCTTACTATAATTGTCTTTATTTTGTAACTAAGGACAGCCTTTTTAATAGTATGTGCATATAGATAGCTTATTACTGTTAACCAGAAACATTAACACCTAGGTGATGTATAGGTATCTGATAAATGCATAACTAAATCAGTAGCTCTAAGAAAACTTAATTTAACCCTGATTGCCTTGTAGATTTGCATTCCGGACCATTAGTTTGTTATTGGAGGAGTTTGGAGGCTTGCATGTCTTTCTGAAGAGACCTGATCAAAGTAGCTGTACGGGGAGTCATGTTAAGCCAATGCAGGACTTTTAAACCTTAAATTGATCTGGCAGTGCGGAAAGGCCAGTGCATGATATTCAGAAATAAAGGTGATAAGCCTGGGAGGGGAATTCACCTCACACATACTGTATAGCCACATGAGACGAGTGCTATTTTCTTTTTACTGGTTTTTTCCCGCTTCCTCTTTTTTTTTCCCTCTTTCCCACACACACACATGCATACGCTGACCTAACTACTGGCAGACCTGTTCCCAATAGATTAGTAATGATTTGTTGCTCTCAGATCCAGGACTGTCAAGGTCCGACAGTTGGAAGGTGGATGGTATATGACGGCCAATTCTTAAACACAAATTGCAGCTAAACTGCAAATCTTTGGCATGGGAATTAACTGGTAGATGAAGAAAAAAACATATCCCAAGTTACTTAGAATGAAAGGCTATGGTACAGATGTTACGGTAAACACTAACTCTCAGGGCAATTTTAGCCTTTAAGTACAGAGATAATAGCACAGCCATCTGACAGAATAATCTTTTTTAAAAAAGGGATTTCAAGCCAAAAGTCACAACAAATAGAAAATAAGAATAGGATGCTTTAAATTAAAGCATCTGTCTGAAAAAAGCCAATTATTAAGGTGACAATTTGGGGAAATTAATCACTTCTTTTTCTTTTGTTATTTTTAATATTGTATTTTTTATATTTATTTGCGATTCTGTGTTTCCTATGAAATTTCATTTTGTAATTTTATGCATTTGTACATTGTTGTAAATTGTGTGATGGTGTGTTAAATTTCTCATGTATTGTTTTTGTCTGACCTGCCAGGAACTACAGATGAAAAGTAACTTTCTGGCTACCTCAGGCATAATTACATTTATATGTTCATTAATATCCACTGTTCCTTATAAATGAATAAATTCAACATTCAAACTGAAAATTGGAATTTCATTTGCATTTTATGCAAATGTTTAAATGATTCTAATTCAATCTTTGTTCACACTAATTAGAAATCACTAAAATTTATTATTTTGTATTTAGACAGAACAACACACAAAATAGTACGCACGTTTCAGAAGACAACAACATATCAGGTACAAGCATTTCTATAAAATGTATAACACACTAATTATCAGTCAGCATGGCCAGGTTTACATTTCTAGCTACAAACACTAGCAGAGAGATTACTGTAATCCCAGTATATGAATTGGTTTCTTAGGCCAGCAACCACATTAGCATTGCCTGTGAAGTCTAGTGCCACTTCATAAATTGTCTAGGAAATAAAGGTTTGTTATTGGAAACAGGATTAGTTTGAGCTTTTGTCTACTACACTTCCTGATTTAAGGCACACACACACACACACACACTCCACATCTTAACCTGTGTAAGGCTGACAGAGGTTGTAGGTTAGCATTTTAATTGATTAGCATCCGCAGCTCTGTAATTAAACTGGTAATAAATCTGCTTCTCGGTTAATGAGAATGGCTGAATGTGACAGCTGAGACTCTCTCACAAACCTGCCGCTTCTCGGCAGTGGTCTCTCCCTCTCCTTTGACCTTTCACCCGAACTGATGCCGACACCAGCATACCTCGGTGTCACAGAGATGACCCATCGTTACCACAATGCCCTGGGCGGTGCACCAATCACATCTCAGAGTAAGATTCCTCTCAAGACGGATGTTTAAACCCTGTAATAACAGCCTGCCCAGCTAATTTATGATTGGTTGATTGGACTGCTGGGGCTGGGATAGAGCTGATGCACTGGGTCAAATGATCCATCCCTCGTTCAAAACTGCGTTTTTTTTTGTCTCTTCCCTTAAGACACATTGAGTTCTGCTGCCAAGAATGGCAGCTGATTTTTTTATTTTTTTTTAATTGTATAGTTTTTGTGTCACTGTAGAAAGCCTTTCATCATCATTTAATCAGTCTTCTGTTCTAAATAATTTTAAATGAGTCTATTACGAAGGGCTTTAAGACTATCTGTTGCCAGAAAAGTTTTTAGTTTGGCAGTTTTCTAGCTGAACAGCCTCCATCAATGTCTCTGTCATTTTAAATGCCTGTTTTCTACTTTCCCGATTATGTGGTTATACTTCAAATTATAGGTTTGGAAGTGATTTAATCCTTAATTGATTTCTTTAGCACTTCCAAAATTCTGGCTTGAAAGCTTGCAGACATTACGCCAGAAGACACTGTTATCTCTCATGTACCATATACTGATGGCTTTTTGATAGATTTTCTGTCAGGAAACATGGACAGAAATGTGGTATGAGTCCTTTACGAGCTTGCTGGTGCAAAAACCAGACTTGCCTGTCACAAAGCCCTACGTTGTGTTTCGCTCCAACTCCTTGTTCCCTCTGACAGGTTTTGAAATCTCATGTCGGGTTTACTTCGTCCGCTTTTGTGAAAACTTGTAATTTTCAGCTGAACTGCGTCAAGATACTAAAGTGAACCAGCAATAGAACAATTGTCAAGTCACTTTGAGGTGATATTTTCCTTACTTTTGCAGTTGCTGTAAGACATGGCAGGTTTATAGTTTTTTTTTTAATTTTAACTCAATATGGGCTCTCAGCTTTAAGAAACATGTTGCAGAGGGGTGCCAGGAAAAACAGAAACAAAGAGTAGAGTGGAAGGAAGGAAAAGAGCCCTGATTTAAAATAATTTTCAGGCCTTCCTGTCCCAGAATTTTGCAAGAACTGTTACTGCTGTATTCAGAGGAGCCACGTGAAGATCATTGTGTGCAACAAGTGGATTTAATACAGGTTTGAAAGACCAAACTCAGGTATGGCTGCACAATGCCTCCTTAGATCACTGCAAGACACACACACATAGTATGACAACTCAAACAACTCAGATAAAGGTATTTAAAGGAAGAGGAAATATCAGTCAACAGTAGGATTTAGAGACTCTCACCAAGATAAAGTCCTCCCCTCTTTCGTGTCCTTCTTAATCACATCTCTTTATCACTATGCTGCCTTCTGTTGCTCCTGTGCAGTTAGTCTATCAGTTTTTCCTTTTTCTTCCTTACCTCTAATGATTTCACACTCTTTCTTGTTAATCTTATATTTTTATCTGCCTCTCTGGGCTTTCCTATTAAAGATCTTTTTTAATGATCAAACCTCCCTTCATCCCCGCTCACTTCTTTCTTGAATTTCTCTGTGTAAGATTTCCCTTCTCTGCCTTTCCCTCAGCGCAAACATTGTTGATGTTGGACCTCGTGCACTCCTGTTGCACAGCTTGTCAGTGGATGACAAATGACTGTGTGTAATGCTTCTTTTCACTTTTCAGGCAAACATGCATTAATAGTATCACTCTGTCACCTTTGTTGGCGTGGCAAGGTTCAAGCAATTACTTATGTTGGCAAAGAGTCTGAAGGCAAATGTTATCATCGTACCCATTATAAGACCAATCGGAACACAGCCAAGGCAAGAATCATGGCCAACTTTTAAACATCCAGCCGTTACCGGCTATTGACCTTCACAATAGATGGACCACCCCTGTTGGTCACTTAGTCACATTTGAAAATGTTAGAATTGAGTAAAGCTGTATACAGTATAATTTCCTGTTTAATAAAACAAGGAAATCTTCGTAATGCTATCAATCTACTAGAACGTTGTGTTTCGGTGGTTCTCTCACTCGTTTGCTGACCACTTCAGGGTCACAGGCTTGGTGAAAACTTGAAAACCAGGATTATTATTTCAATTGATAAAGTCATGTTTAACCTTTCCTGTTTTACTCATGTTCACTTTTAGCTTAACTGAACCTGTTATGTGTATGCAGTCTGTACATGCATGTTTCCCTCCTGTCTCCCGATTATATGATGGCAGAAAGTTTCACCTCCAACTCCTTTGTTATGATTCCTCAGGTTTAGAAGTTGAAGGGTTGAAGGGGTTGTTGGAGGAAGAGGTAGGGTTAAAGGGAGGCCGAGATCAGCTAGATAAAACTGCCTGACATGGTGGGGACACTGCTAGACGGGCGAATTCTTAGCATTCCCCAGTGCTACATTAAAAACAAGCACACGTATGCACGCACATACGAGCACACACACACAGTAAGTACAAAGAATGACAGGTAGACTTCCATAATCACCACAACAGATGTGTCCCTGGGATATCTTGGATATCTGGCCCAAATGGAAAACTTTCACCCCTGTAATGTCGGTTTCTGGCTTAGCTTGTCACTTACTCTTTCTCTGTGTTCTGCTTTTTGTTTCTATTTCACTGTTATTCTCCCTTTTTTTCTGTCTTCTCGTGCTTCTAAACATGTCAGCAAGAGAATGTTTGCACCTGAGTGCCCCAATGTACTGTGGATATTCAGGTGTCTGTGTGTGGGGGTGTTTGTGTGCGTGTGTATGTCATATGCTACATGCAATATATGTCACACAATCAAAATCATACGAACACAAAGTGAGCTTAATAATTTCAGGTTAAGAAATTAAGTTTCCTAAATACTCCTTTTTACTTTTCACCCGTTTTTTCTTCCATTATTTACAGTTTTCCCCCCCAGTTTCTTTTTCTTTTAATTTGATAATGAATGGATAGCATGGAAAAAATCAGGTACGGTAATTCTTTGTTTTTACCTTCATTAGGTCCCGATCAGCTCAAATAGCAAAGAAAAATTAAAAATGCATGCCATGAAAGAGTTTGGGTCTTAGGCGGTTAACACAGGAGATCAAAGTATTTTTGAAATGAATACAGGGCACCTTCGCCAGAAATCTAACTGGGTGTCCAGGCTTTCCCCATAAGAACTATATATTGTAGTTTTGAAATGTTTTACACAAATAAGGTTGCAGACATTGCTTCATAAAATTTCTTAAATTATTTCAGTAAAAAATGCAAAATTATCAAGTTTTTATGATTTAAGGCAGGTCTGTCTCTAACTAAAGAACATCCAGCTTCAAACTGGCCCATTGAAATTTACATATTGCACTTTAAATTTTAGAACATGTCCAGAGTTATACACTAATATGTTATTTATTAAGGGTAACCTTTTAAAGTTTCTATAAGTGGTTTTTATTTTGTGATAGATTTCTAGATGATGTTGACACTGTGGGAACAAATTATGACAAAGCAAAAAAAAATGTTATTCAGGTAATCTGGTAAGTGGTAAACCAGCTTAAATAACCATCGATGTAAATAAGAGAATAAATGAGAGAACCCTTTGGTATTATTCTTATTACTTCTGTAGCAATGCGGTTGTGTTTCTTAGTACCAAAGGTTCTGGTCAGCTCAGATATCATTTTAGTGGTAAGTAACTCTGTGGTTATTACACATTGGATCTAATAATGCAGTGAACATGTGTGTTTCCCATTTGCAGCTTTTACTGCTGACATTTTCAGATGTGTTACAGGAAAATCATATCCACTCATTTCTTTTTAACTCCTGACTAGTGTTTTAACAGTCTACTTCAGGCAGAGAAGACAGATCCACTTCCACTGTGGCATGAATATTGAAACAGATTAATGATGTTGATGTAATTACTCCCACCAGTTGTCATCACACATCACACAATATAGTCAAGAATGAGAAAGAGAGGTAGAAAGTGTGAGGAAGAGAGCGATTTCATAGATTACAACTTTAATTCACACCCGGGACAATTTCCGCTTGATGATAACACTCATCCAGTGTCTCAACCAATAAAGAAACACGGACAGAGATGAAGAGACTAATAAAACCACTCACTTACCACCATTGCGCTTTATTGTATCTTTAATTAACAGAGCTCAATTTTAGATGGGAGGCTCAATTACTGAAGAAAGCTATCTAAAAAGCTATCACTGCACTAAGTCACACGAAAAGATCAAATCTTAGTGAGCAACTTCAACACACATGCACGCTAACGGTAGTGCAAATGTGGAGCATTTAACAGACAAAGTTTCAACTTAATCTGCTCTGTTTATATCCATGAGCGTAAATCCATGCGTGTAAACAGATACACCAGCACACACACATGCAAACCACATACACATAATTCAGATTGTGCTAATGTTCATATTTACAGAAGAATGTAAATATGATACGGCTTTAAACACGCACGAGCGCACACAAACGCACACACATTCCAGCCACCCATTAAAGCTTGCGTTGGTTAGCATTAGGGTCTACATTAGTGTGTATTTGCTTTTCGTTCGGCATATTTTAAATAACGACATCCTCTATATGTGTGATTTTGTGTTTGGGTGGTATGAGATGAAGGATACAATTTCAGCGATGTTTTTGTGCGAAGGTCTGCCTATTTGTGTGTGTGAAAGAGAAGGATTGAATTAAGCCCAAAACACCTGGGCATCTTTTCATGCTTCTCGTACCTTTTTTCTCCCATCTTCTGATCACTTTCTCTCTGTATGTTTCACCTCCTCTTTCTCTTCCTCTCTACCCACTGCCATTGTCTTTCTCTAAACACCTTGTCATTCCCTCGCTTTTCACCAGCTGCTACTTGTTCACACTCTGAACCTCTGTGCTGCTGACACACTCACACACACACACACAGATGTATGCAGACACGTGCATGTTTCTACACTGATGTAGTACGGGGAAGCTTATACAGAGCATATAGACATGGCTGCTGGCTGATTTGTAGCCTGTTAGGGTCTAAAACAGAGACAGCTCTCTTTGCTGTACACATCCACACAACATCGATTGTACACATGCTTATACTCATACGGACAGATTTGAAAGACTTGTACATTTATAGAACCATATGATCTCTCACACACACACACACACACACACATGCACACACTCATTTTGACTGTTGGTGCAGAGCCAATCACATATTTCCTTTGGTTTGGATTTGGTAAAAGGGCTGCTGGGACATTTTGCTGGATAATGGCTGCACTCATTTCCTCCCTCTCCATCTCTCCATCTCTCTTTTCTTTACACTCATCTCGCTCTCTCCCTCGCCCTCTCTCTTTTTGCGTATGGTTTTAGTTTTCATCTCCCTTATCCTTGGGGCATGCAAGCTGCCCAAACCTTTTGTGCGGTCTGTTTTCAAGAATTGCGTCTGCATGTGTATATCTCCATGTTTGCATGCAAGTGAGACATTTACTTCCTGTTTGAAAGAAATATTGTGGATGTGTTTGATTAAGAGAGAGTGAGGAAATGGGAGCAAGAAAAAGATAAAGAGAGGTAAGCTCTGTGAGGTCTTCCATATTAGTCCCACTAACTGGTCTGGTTGTGAAACAAGCCAGTTCACTAATCTGACATCTCTTTGGGGAATACGCTCTTTCTTTTTATCTCTCGTCTCTCCATCCCCTCCATCGGCTTTCTCTCAAATTTCCTTCTGTAAAAATGTAGAAATGCCTCATGAATGTGTATGGAAAAATGAGAAACATATGGCTTCTTTAGAGAAACTCAACCACCTCCCCACTGAACGCAAATGTTGGCTTTAGGGTGTAACACATACTCACAGACCCACACCAGTACCCACTGACATACTTGGGCACACACTCGGAATATATGCGTAGTCTATACAGTATATATACCGTAGTGCGCAGTATTACATCTGCTTACATTACAAACACACTTTTTAAAAATGAAAAGTTTTGACTATGTACAGCAACGAACACAAATTAATGCACAAGCACACACATAGTCACACACAGTGACGGCATGCTTTATAGTCCCATAAGTTGTGCAGTAATAGGAGTTAAGGTGCTAATATATGTGCTGTGTTTTAACATAAATATCACCTTAGCACCTACGCAGAGTTACATGAAACATGTGAGTGTGCGTGTGGGTGTAAGTATCTGGTTTTATTGCACAAGCGAGGACCTCATTACAGGTCCTTAGCTTTTTAAATATATTTTTGTAGATCTTTTGTCTGCCGATAAGGATCCAGGGATACAAATGTATTAGACAATGCATCAGAAAAACCTTTTTGCAGGAGTCAGCAGCCATTATTGACCTCTGACCTTGTCCAGGATCAGAGACCTTTGCAACTCCTTTGGCTTCATTGTTCTCTTGAGCGCTACAGTGACCAAAGTTCAGAGCTCCCGTTTAAACATTGCTCCCTCAAAACTTGTTCCTCATACAGCATGGCGAAATCCATGAATTTGACAATAATACCGCTGTATTTGCACTGCTCCATGTAATTCCAAATGAGGGATTTAATCCGTCTTAGCCACCAGCAAGAAATGAAAAGAGACAACGTTTTGCCATATCAAGTCAAACCTTAATCCAAGGAGATAAGGAAATAAACAAAAGGAAGATGATCCTGGATTGTGGAGGGGAATCCTTTAATCCTTTGTACTTAGGCTCACATCCTTTAAAACATTATTTTGTCTCTCATCCAGTTTGTCTTGGATCCATGTGATTATGAACTGTGGGGTGTAGTCCAGTGGGTGTGTCAGTGCTGACTGTCTTCTACACCCACACACACATAGTTTTTATGGCACATGAAAT
>VUQR01001507.1:12716-33603 GCA_015108515.1 Hemichromis elongatus | reverse complement strand
GGTTTATATGATTCATATATGTAAACCATCCAGAGCACCAATGCTTGTCCAGTGCTGTTACTTTGCATTACATTGTGAATATGATAGTTTTCTGCCATAGAAGCTACCCCGACACACTTCAAAGGCATGTTACTCTTGCATTTTACTTGGTTTAAAGGTGTAACTTTGCGTGGCTTCATTAAACAGCCTCAAATTAGTTTTCAGCTCATTTTGAGGTAGTCGGGTGGGACCTTGTGTAAATTTTAATGATTTTATATGGAATGACCCAAGAAGAAGCTGATGTTAACGTCATGCGTGTACTCACTTACCAACCACATAATAACAAAAACTGCTTTATAAAAGGTCAGCTTTGTATATGTAAATTGGATAAAACAATATTTATGCTTCGACTTGATTAACTATCATTGTCTGTTTTTAATGAGCCATAGCCTATCACAAATTATTTACATTTTAAACAAATATAATGATATCTATCCATCATCGCTAAAGAGCAGTATATCTTTAATGGATTGTCACATTTAGCACATATTGCTAAATCAATCATTAAAATGAAGAATGACTAGAGTAGAGAGAGTTAAACTGGAAAGGAGCGTTGAAAAGGAGGAAAACCTGACACATGATATGAGTATCGTGTACAGATTTGCAACATCGACATTTTGGCTGTGAAGAATCAAATTTAGATGAATTGACAAGAAATGATAAGTAGGATTTGCAGGCGACAGCTCTGCATAAATGGAGGCCCACAAACATTGAAGCAACATTGTAAAGACAAAAGGGCCAAAATCTTCCACAACTATGTGAGAGTACTCTAAAGTTATACAGAAAACTATTTTAAATGATTGCTTCTAAGGATGACTACTGAATCCTGAGGTGTCCTTAGTTTTTAGCAGGACTGCATGGAGGCTGTGGTTATTCTCGCATTTCCCCTGGTTAGAAGGTAAAAATTAGCTTATTTTGACAGAAATACATGCATTTGAAGATACATTTTTTTGATTGTCTTGATTTTCCATGAATGAGTGTGTGCAAGGTTTCAAAGTTTTCCTTGATGCTTAAATATAAATATAAAAATATATGACTAAACTAATTATTTTATTATGTTTACATTTAGTAAGGCTACAAAATTAGGTTTCTGGTGGTTAGCATAAACAGGTGGCCTGAGGTAGAGTCACTGCAAGGATTATTGTTGCAGTCAACGCTTTTTTTAGGTTTCCTGTGTACAAATCAGTGTATAAAATGTCATTAATGCACATTAAAAGGCCTAAAAGAACTATAAAATCATTGCGTAAATACAATTAATAGCCTGTAGTTCTCATAAATTAAATGCTTTGTGCCAAATTGTGTAGGTGTGCTGTTTTTTGGCAAAGGAAAGAGAGACGGAAAGAAAGGGAGAAAGACACAAAGAAAACAGTAAAGGAGGAAGAAAGTGGAAAAGAGTGGAAACTTAACAATTAGCGTGTGTAATGAGGCAGACGGTTTGTTTGGTGCTAAAGTGAGCAGGGCTTTATGGATGGTTGGTATTCAGCTATGTGGGATTGGCAAGGTGGCGGAGAAGAAGAAAGCTTTGAAGTCTGAGGAAGAAAGCAAAGTAAAGAAAGGAGAGGAAGTGATAAACATTGTGCCGTTTAGTATCGTAAGATAAGTGGGAGAGATGAAGAAAGAGGAAACGTGGAAATTGCCTTTAATATCTTGATCATTTCCTGAGTTTGAAACTGTAAACAAGGTTATTTTGAAAAGTGTTCCGTTTCTCAAGTTCATCGTGATATTACATTTTTTTTTTTGTTTTGTTCGCTACCCACCTCTTTTTTTGCACACTGATACATGGGAACGTGTAAATGACATCATCAGGCAGCATGTTTTTTCGGTTTTGCTTTGTTCTTGTCAGCATGTTTCCTACTAAACTGAAAGCACTCAGCTGTTTATTTTCCACATTGTGTCAAGGAACAGCTAAAAACAGAGAATTGCACCTTTTTAAAAATTTTAATCTCTCAATTTATATGTCCAATCTCTTTAGACACCAATATATCTATCCTTGGCCATACGACTGTGTCTTTACTTAACAAGTACTATTAACTGTATAAGAAAGAAAGAAATGACGACTGGTTTAATACCACATTAGAGATATCACATTTTCTGTTCAACAAGTTTTCCAAGGTAACACATAGCCCCAACTTACACAGTTTGAATAAAGTATCAAAATTAGCCTAATAACATCTTAGCGTGTGTGTGTGTGCTGCCAATTTGGATACCAACAGCATCAGTTTTGTAGAGTAAATGTACAGTGAAGCCTATAAATGAGATTTCCACCACTCGAAAAACGAAGTCATGTCTAGCCAATTTGTATGAAAATTAAATCATCTGACCTCATAAATCATTTCAGAAAAGTATATGTTAGTGGCTGCTATATTTGAAGCCTGTTGCCTATTAAATGCTAAGCTATGGTCATATTGATAGGAATTTTTCAGATGGTAAATTAAAAGGAGCAAGGTTTTTTTTTATAGGCACATTTTCTAAGTTGTGCGTGAAAAATACTTTTGGGATTAATTTGATGGCTTCATCAGGTGGTGACTTTCGGTTCATGCTGAGGTGGTGTAAAGTAGCAGGAATGGGAATTAGCGCCTCCAAGTCTGAGGCCATAGTTCTCGTCTGGAAAAGGGTGGAGTGTCCACTCTTGGTTGGGGACAAGTTGTTGCCCCAAATGGAGGAGTTTAAATATCTCACACAAAAGAGAGTGCAGCAGAATATAGACGGCAGAATCGGTGTGGTGACAGCAGTGGTGAAGATGCTGTGTACTGGTCTGTTGTGGTGAAGAGACAGCTGGTCGATATGGTTGATCTGCATAACTGTCCTGGCTACGAGCTGTGAGTTGCGACCAAAGCAAGAAGTTCAAGGTGAAAATGACCGAAGGGTGGCTAGGCTCCCTTAGTGACAGGATGAGGTTTCGACACAGAGTAGAATCACAACCCCCCTCACATCAAAAGAAACAGGCTCAGGTATTTCTAACTATGCCTCCTGGGTAAGATGTTCTCTGCATATTCTACTCGGAGGAAGCTCTGGGGCAGATTCAGGACACATTGGAGAGATTAAATCTTTAAACTGGCTTGGAAATCTTTTAGTTTCCCCCAGGATGAGCTGGAGGAGGTGGCTGCAGGAAGGGAGGCCTGGGCTTTTCTGCATAAACGGCTGCCACCACAACCCTGATAATTGAAAGAAAATGGGTGGATGACTTTCAGCATCAACTCAGTGATCCAATCAATCCATCTGCTGGACCAGAGATTCAGAGCACTGTCAGGATTTAAGAACATATTTCAGGAAGTATTTATTTCCCTTAGTGAATGTGTTGTTTTTGCAGTGAAGCATATTCTATATTCATTATAAATTCTCACTGAATACCATCATTAGAATTTGACCCCCTATCTGGCCACTACACTCAGAAAGCAAAGATAAATCCATCAGATTTAGCGTTTCCATATTCAGCTGATGCAGATTAATAGTCCGGTACAGGGTCATGCACACACACGCGTATTGCTCCAGATAGTTAATCATGTGCGTGACGGTCCAATAGGGAGGAAAAATCTGGAATACCAGTTGGACTTCTGGGTCATGTGTGTCTCGGTGTGTGTATGATTTGGCACTTTGCCTATCCTTCCACGAGCCACGCAGCAAGAGGTCCGACATGGGATTATCCCTGTGAGTCTTTAGTGGATACACACAAACACTCAGTAACCCTTCCATTCCACTGTGGGTCATTTACCAAACCGCCTGGCAGCTCTAAATCCCACCTCCACCTGTCAGAAGCTTCCTGTCCACTTCCTGTCTGTGTCAGATGCAACACAGAGGCCTTCTTTTGCACATAGACGTCCCATTCATTCAACACCATTACCATTGATTCTAATAGGAGCTTCCTGATATAATGCTTTTTTTTCTATCCTTTTTGGTGTCTTTCATCATCTGCTACTACACACAGTCTGTGGATGCATTCATGTGTGCTTGCTGAGAGAAGCCAGTGTCACCAGTATGCCCAGTATTGTTTAATTGGTATAATTAACCTGTTATCATGGTAATTAACCTGGGCAACAGTTCTGTCAACATTATAATGACAAACAGATGGCACCACTGCTGCCAACCCTGACACAAGGACATTAAGATGCACCATCTCCCCCACACATGCATGCACATGTGCACATAAGCAGGTTCTAATACAGGTTCTTTATGTCCTTGCACTGTTGTTGTGGACATACTGAACCCTACACACGGTTATTACACAACACCTTCTTTTTCTTGTCAGCTTTCACAGGTTGTACATCTAAAAAAAATCCAGCAGGACTTCTTCAGGTTCAGTTTCCATCGTGAGTATGATTAAAGTTTAGCATGGCCTCAATGGGGATAAGACGCACTGGAAATTCACACAGCGGCTACCATGAAAAGTCACCATATGGAAGCCAGTATTAATTGTGTGAGGATTTACAGTGTCACTACCACAGCTTCTTCTCTGTTCTCTATGCTGTTATCTCACTGACAAGCTGCATAAAGGCTTCCAGTGGGAACAATAGAAAGTAAATGAATCTAGACCAAATTGTCAGGCAGTGTAATCACTGGAGCATGATGGGAGCTTTGATTTGATTACTTCCTGGTGTTTTGGGCCAATCAGGATACATTTTTTTCTGGCATTGCAGTGTCTGATCTGATCAACAGAAGGCCCTGTCAGAGTTATGAAGGGGCTGTTTTAATAGTTTATGATGGGAAGGACTGAAAAAAACATAATTCAAAAAGACTGAGAGATGGAGAGAAAAGCAGAAATTGCAGAGATAGAGAAAGAGAACCAAGATGGTGCGGATAGACAGGATAGACCTGGAGAAAAGGAGGGTTATCTTGATGAAAAGCAGAAGCCTGTTCGAACCCCCATGTGTTTCTTTCTGTTTGTGTGCAAGGATGTGTGTGTGTGTACAGGGACAGTTTGATGGCTGTTGGAATAGTTAATAGTTCCATTGCCTCCCTTCCTTCACCTCCACCATGGCGGTCCAATCAATTAGTTCCGCCCTGACAAAAAGCAGGACACACACACATAAGCGCTATCAGTTTTCTTTAATTACGGCAGGTTGCTAGGGTAGTAGCTGCTACACACATTAGTGGTGTTTCTTTTCCATGTTTGTAAAACCCCTACCAGACCACATTAGGCTCATTGTTTAATTATCCAAAACACACTTGGTTTTATGTTAGAGAACGTTTTTAATGAGCGTTTGCAAAAATTGTTTTTCCCTGTTCAAATGATCTATAAATGGTGACCTGTTTATCCCAAATCATGGGTAAGAACTTGGTTTTGACTGGCTAGCGTTGCTTGAAATGATCAAAACTGATTTATTGTACATGGCTCAAGGTTTCAGTTATGAAATGAAAAGGCTTAGATTGGCTTCTTAAAAAAACTTTTAATTTCTTTTTAAGAGATATATCTCAATCTTATTTCAGTTTCCACGTTAGCAGCCAGCAGTAGATACTGATACTAAAACAAGAAATTTATTCCTCATATATACGTAAACCACAGATTTAGAACTCGATTTATGCACCATATTCATGAGGCGAGTCACCTTGAATTTAAAGCCAGAGGTGAGCTCACAAGTTTGCGTGGTGATGACATGATCTACGCACAACCTCTCTCTGAAGGTGTCTTTTGGGAACGTGTGTGTCAGTTTGGGTCATGACGAGAGAAAGCGCCCACAGGGACAGTAAAGCGAGATAGAAAACAGACTCTGCTTCAGATAAACACAGTTATTGTAGTTGTCAAGGTCAGTGCAGGTACACAACTCAGTGTATGTGTATACCCGCGTATGCGTGATTGTATAGTTGCAGTGTGCTTGTGTATATATGTGAGTTGAAATGTGGAAGAGTCATTGAAGGCACATCTGGAGAAGTGTCATGACTTTAAAGCTGTGTAACTCCCCAACCCTTTTTGCTCCCCCCCTGTAGCAGCAATTTGTTTTGTTTACAAATGCCATTGCCCCATCTTTACATCCTCTTAGCAGGAGTAAACATTGGCCATCAGCAATCATTAATGCAAACACCATCAACTTTGTCCAAACAAACTGTGATTGTAATTGAGGTGTCAACAAACAAATGAAAATGTAATGCTTCCTCTCATCTTGGTTCAGATTTGCATCTCTTTACTCACCTCTTCTCTCTCTCCTCTGTTATACTTTTTATAATATGTACCCTCAGTCATTTACATAAAACCCACAACTGGCTGTTTGAAAACATTGGGTAAAAGTCTTCAAAACCTGCAACACAGCATTTCTAGATGGTTCTTTCATAATTTTGAAAACTGTGAAATTGCTCCTTTAAGAAACCACAAAATTTCTTAAAGGCAACTTGATGGGCTTAACCAAGTCCTCACCTTATCTGAGCCAGTGCAAAGTGCTGAATTTTATATGATTCAAAACCACTTTTTAAGGTATTAGACCATTCAGCTTCATAGCTCGGAAAGCGTATTGGTGGTTGTTTGTCCAGTCAAGCCGTGTTGACAATATAATATCACACACATATAAAAACAAATCTCCCGTGAGTGCTTATGGGAGCAGAAGCCAACAATTGTCATTGTGCTACACATATTTTTCCACCAGGTGGCGCACTGCTGTAGTGTTTCCAGCCTCTCTGATGTGGGGGGTACAGGTAGGGCAGAGATTATGCAGCATTAAGGCACTGTTAGATGTGCTTTATCTCACATCCCTGGAGTTAAACAGCTCTCAGTGAATATAGAGGTGTTCCCACTGCAAACCTCACTGCAGTCAGTCATATTCCCTTTAAAAGATCTCCAGGTTGTTGATTGTGGCTGAAACACTGAAGAGAACTAAACAGCAAACAGATGCAGAAGCTCTAGTGCAGGCCTGCTCACTAAGCCAGCATGGAAAACCACATGACCCTTTCGCTCTTGCTGTTTCTGAGTTGTTTTTTATTGTTTCTCTACTCGCTGTTGTTTTGCCTCTTGCTCTTTTTCTTCTTCTGGCAAACTGCAGGACCCTAAGCCTGGTTAATGCCACGTCATGTAATCCGTATGTAAATATGAAACACAATTATACTAATACCTAATTCCAGTGAGCCTTAAAGAAGCCAGCATTAATCGAAACAAGGCATTTTCCTTTGGTGCTTCACGTTTGTTTTTCTGTGTTTGGATATGTGGATTTCTGGGGTTTACCCTTCTCGTCATACCTTCATTTCTCTCTGAACATGTGTAGGCATTTTAATATGAATGGGTGTGCGTGTGAACTCATGGAAATATTTATCAAGCTCAGTTGTTTAATATCTTACAGACTGAGGCCTAAAAGTCAGTGTTTCTCTGTGCAAGCAGTCAATTGACTTAGCTCAAGCAAAATGTCTTTAAACTGGACCTTATATGCTTGTGTAAAGTCCATTTTTCTGCTGAGCACATCTTTGAAGCACATTATGAGCTCTGAACTTAAAATGGCCCTTCTGTTCCTCAAAATCCATCTGCGTCTCTTTCACTTGTTTTTTTCTCTTCCTTCTTTGTTCTCTTGTCCTCGTTTCACACCCCTACCCCATCCACGATTCCTCTACTTCGTTAGATTTTTGTCAGAGAACATACTGACAACACACTTTAAATCCTATATATTGCACATGTTTTGTGTACTGGGCAAAGTCCAGATCTATATTTCTCAAACCACAAAAAGATGTGTGCTTTTAATGATGCAGCGTTCAAGAACATCTTTGTAGAAACAGGGATTTCTGTTGCCTTGTGAGTGCTTGTGACATGCTTTCACCATGAGCATTAGATGATATTTTTTTTATGGGGAATAACAAAACTCGCTATCAGACGTTTCCTGAAAGGCACACTCCAACTGAGACTGGGGAAGGAGAAGATGAACAGATGGACAAATTGGTAGGCAGGCAGACAGGGTGACAGAGAGTGATAGCTTCCACACAGCAGTTCTAAATTATAGTGAAAGGAAATGAGACACAAAAAGAGAGAAATGACGTAAAAGATGAAAAGGAGACATAAAAAGACAAAAGGGGAGAGGAGAAGAGCTGGGGATTTCCAGGAAACTCACTATGGATTCCTGTAGTCTACGAGGAATTTGAAGTTAAATAAAATTGATTGATTCAAGGTGAATGTGCTCAACTGTTGTCAGAAGGAAAGACATCACCCAATTTAATTTTTCAGTTTAGATGGTGGCTTATTTTTTTCTTTTTTTATTCAATTGAATCTGAGTCAGACTTTCTTTCATTATATTGCTCTCTTGTTCCCTTTTCATCTTTCGGTAATGACACCTATACATTATTTTATAATTATATTCAGTGTGCTCCACATGAGAAACTCCTAAAGAGAGGGTATCTAAACATTTGAAACAATACAATGCACAGAGTTCCAGTTTCAGTGAGACCTCTCTCTTGTTTCGACGATAATAAAAGACGTGCATGTTGTGATGCATGATTTAAAATAAAACTAATCCCGGCTGCACAGTTTTACTGTTTATTTACTGCTGCTGTTGAGCCATTCAACTTTATTGTTTCACAGATGCTGTTGGGGGAAGGAAATCAGAAGAAGTGGTCAAAAAGGCCTCCGAAAAACACAGAAATAGAATTTAATAGTGAATAATAAGGAAAACTGACTGAATGTCAATGCTTCTTTGCAAAGACTGTAATGGCTATAAATGAACTGCCACTAAAATTGCCGTGGGACAGTTTACCCTAGAATCCGATTTATATATTTATATATTTGCACCCAGGCTTCTAGTTCTATTAGTTCTAGTTTACTGAACTGCTTTGGATAGCATGCAATAGTTAATTACTGGTGTCCCCTCTCAGCTGTAATGTTAACTACCTGAACCTTTCAGTTGTTTTGCAAGGTTGTTTTGAGAAACGGGGTCATTACTTCCAGAAAGAGATACATTTTTTATTTATTTGTGGCATTTTCAGCACCACAAGGAAGTTTAGTTTAGCTTTAGTGTTGGTGTTTAAGAAAAGCCAGCATGTGTGAAACAATTTGGTGTAGTATTTAGATGAATGAATAGAATTACATTCACAGAATGACAGGTTGATTTTGGTGTAAACTGTTCCTTTAACAGCATCTAGGTGATCAGCTTAAATGGTAAATGGCCTGTATTTGTATAGTGCTTTACTAGTCGCTGCAGACCCCAAAGCGCTTTACATTTCAGTCATCCACCCATTCACACACTGGTGATGGTAAGCTACCTTGTAGCCACAGCTGCCCTGGGGCGCACTGACGAGGCTGCCGGACACTGGCGCCACCGGGCCCTCTGACCGCCACCAGTAGGCAAAATGGGTGAAGTGTCTTGCCCAAGGACACAACGACCGAGACTGTCAGAGCCGGGGCTCGAACCGGCAACCTTCCGATTACAAGACGAACTGCCAACTCTTTGAGCCACGGTCGCCCTTACTTCAAGACTTAAAGTCGAGCATTTGCGTAACTGTGGGAAGAGAATGCAATTAAACAAGAACGTGCAGTACTGACAATGGTATAACTTCTCTTTAATGTATTGAAATGTTAGAAGAATAAAAGCGTATTTTGCCCGTGTCAATAATCATCGCAGCTTTTCTGCTGGATCACCATATGTTTCCCCTTCTCCTCCTTCATCCATCTCATTTACTTTCAATCAGTGCACTTTGTTTTGATCATCAAAACACTTCACTGTTATGGCTTCAAGATATTTCTTTCATGTTAAGGCTTGGAATGATATTTTCCACATGCTAAGACAAAACCTGCCATAAACCTGACTGCCCCTCTCTCTCTCTCTCTCTCTCTCTCTTGCAAAAAGTAATATTGCAATAAAGGAATGAACCAAAATAATGACAGGACTAGCACTTAATGCTATTTGGTCTAAAAGTTTGATTAAAAGTATTTAATCTAATTAAAACTCAACAGTACCAACAATTTTGATTTGAACTTAATAATCTGACCATGATTAAAGGGTTTTTTCCATTAAAGTCAGAAAGCCACTAAATTCTTTCTCAATATTTATTTAATGTTTCTTTCTCAGTGCTTTTTTTTTTCTCACTCGTTCTCTCGCTTTCTTTCCTGCATTTGTCTCCCTCTGTCACAATGCCCTCAGCTGAGGTCCCTCAAATACACGTCTGACTGAGTTTTGGACCTCACACATCATAAAGTTGTTGCGAGTGAACGTCATGCCAGCCCAGATCAAAGTTCTTTTTGCCCCACAAATAACACCACATTAGCACAACTTCAGACAGAGGCGAAGCAAAAAGGGCTGACATGTGGGCAGAGGGACAGACAGACACATGAGTAAACACTGCAGATTCCTGGATAAAAGAACCATCCTACCCTTGTTGTAACTAATCTGAAATTGCTGCAAAAATAAAATCAACTAATTGGGATGTGTTTCACTGAACTTTTTCAGTGTGTAGATTCAAGTTTCATTGCTTCCCACAAAAGCTACTGCTTTGTTAAATCAGTTTGTTTATGTCCTTTGATCTATTTCTTCTTTTTGAGCTTTTCTAGCCTTTGCGATGACTTAGAAGTGGGGCTTGGAGATGGAGCACTGAATAGCTGCAGTCAGGAGGAACAATTGCGTGCTTGTGTGTGCGTGCGTGCGTGCATGAATGGGAGAGTGTGGTCATACTGGGTGAAGACAGGTATGCAGCCAACTAATTAGTTCTGAGGATTAAGCTGAATGATGATTGGATTTAATTAGTCTTTTGTTCCAAGTCTCCCTGTCTTTCTTTCTGTCTCTTTCTTTATCTTCTTCTCTCTATCTGTCTCTTTCTTTCACTTTCCCTCTCTTGGCTAAACACACATTAATGTAGAAGTGTTCGGAAATTATCTTTCACACATATTTTTTTTTATTATCACACCATTCGATGCTTCTCAGGTAACGTCCACCTCAGCATGCGTCTGTGTGGGGAGGTAGAAGTGTGCCGTCATGGTTCCTTCACTCTCCTCTTAGGAAGTAGGTGTGCCCAGCCACACACATCCTCACTTCCTAAAGGTGGGCCGTTATGCTAACACATGAAATTAAGTTAAAAGTTGTTCTGTTTAGTCCATGCCGATGTAGGTGTGTGTCCATTTCTTTGCTTCTGCATCTCCTGCACACTTCACCTCCTTTTTGTTGTTCATAGGTTTGTGCGTGCAAGTCAGCATACCACCTTGGATGCAAACACTTCTCAAGTGTTTTCTCCTTTCTGTCTTTTACACATAGAGAGACAGACATGCAGATACCAGATATCCTCCCCTGCTTAATCAGTCTTTGGTTTGAAGAACCCTGGCTGCATAAGTGTGCGTGCTGACTCTGTTATGAACTCATTTATGTTATGATTCCCTATTATTACATGACCTTGGTCTACCACCCACCAACAGTAACAGTATCTGTGGTTAAGTTGGAGGAGGTGCTGCTGGAAAATGAATCCTAGTTGGCGTAATAATAGGCCTCATGGACACAAACGTGTCAGTGGAAACGACTCACTCATGATGGTATTACAAGATAAGTTATCACATTTGGCTCTGAAACAATCGTCACCACATTGTAAAACAGTATTTAAAGTTTAACAGTGATATTGGGCCTGTTATTTCTTTTCACTTAATGCAAATTTAGGATGACGTCCGCTTCCACATACATCAAAACATACCTTCATGTATTCCTGTGTGCATGTTTATCGTGTGATTTCTATATTTAGGTTTTACCTTTTAAAGTTTGCTTCTTGGTTTGTGTTCTGGTTTTTCTTAGCTTTTTGTGTTGTGTGTGTGTGACTGTATGAAAGCGTGTGTGTCTGTGCTGTTAGCCTAGTATTTTAGTTTCAGATGGAGAGGCTGATAACAACTTCTGGAGGTCAGCCAGGCTCGAGTCCTCTCTAACTTTTTTACCTTTCTTGGCTCAGAGAGTGTGTGTGTGCGAGTGCGTGAATGTGTTTTACCCTTCTTGGCTCCGACTTGAGAACAGTGGGTGGTTTTCTCTGTTTCTACTCTCTGCCAGCACTTTTTCAGTCCTTTTCTCATCTTCCACTTTATTTACTTGCTCTGCCATGTGCCTGTTTATAAGTCTTTACATGTTTTCATCCCTCCATTCTTTATGCTTTCTTTTTTATCATTTTAAAATGAATTCCTCCTTTTCAACATATTTTCTCTTATTTTTCCTCTAACATCACATGTGTTTCTTATGTATTCTCAACTGTTTCTGTCTTCTCTTCCTCTCTCTCCCTGCTTCTCTCTCCTGTGTCAGTGTCGCCACCTTTTTTAATGGGTGTCACCTGCTAGACTAATGGCTGGGGCTCAATGTGCCATAGCAGTAATTTAACACTGTCACACGTATGCACACACACGCGGAGGCACACACAGTGATGGATTACTCGAGGGACTGCTGCAGAAGTGCTGTATGTGGGATGGCCATGCGTGGATATGACAGTAGTAAATTAGAGTGTGTCTTTTTGTGTGTGTATCTGTGTGTGAAACAGAAATGACCACTGCAAGCTCAACATGCTTCCAGAGGAGATAGCTCTTACTGAGTTTTTAAGTGGTTTCTCAGACAAGTTGGAGTTTGTTGGCTTTGTTGGTGGTCATTGGCAGAAAAAATAAGTAAAGCAATACTCTGTGACATGGTAGTGCGAATAAATTTCTATTTCTGCGTCTTGCCATCAACATCTGGTTTACAAAAACAATATTTGAGCCAGTTTATGAAAGATTTATGCGTTAGATCATGGAGTAATATATTGAAATTAAAAGGCCCAGAATTAAATCTCTGTGTGTTCTAACACAAAAGATAAAGAGCTAAGATAAAATTCCCTAATTTCCTCACCTAAATTTGGCCATAAACGTCTCCTGACACACAGCCCAGACTCATGGCACAGTCAGGAAGCACGGCAACAAGGACACACATTTTCCTTAAGTAATATGTCTTAGAAATATGTGTTGTGTAAAGAGCCTTGAGTTCTTGGGTAGAATAGAAAGGTGTTACATAAGAACCAGTCCATTTATCATTTTGATTGGAGGATGCCTGCATCGCACTTCACATGTACCTCTGAACCCCCTTCTGTAGTAACAAAAACACCTGCTCATTGACCACAATTTTACTGCTCAACCTGTGTTATGAGGACCAGACTCTAGTGCATCCAAAATGTACTGGCACACAGTAGGTAGCTTATTTCTAGCTGATGCACATGTGCACATGTTTTGTTTTAAAAAGTATTGGGAAGCTGGAATTCAACTAAAGAAATACCACAGTTCAACCAACTGAAAAAAGTGCAAAGTATTAAAAATTCAGACCTGGTTAACACAAAAGGTAAGGAAACAGACATCACACTGTTTGATGGACAATCATTCTCTGGGAAATGTGGTACAAAAATGCCAGAATAAGATGCTGAGGACTGCCACTTTCATTATTTGGCCTGGCTTGGGTCAGATGATTGATGCAGGGTTGCATTTAAGTTTACCCTAGTTTGAGGTTGCAAGAGAGGGAGCATTATGTGGCTGTTGTACTGTAGGTGGTCGCAAACACTGAGAAACACACGGAAAGATCAAAACTTCTAAAGGCTTCGGGTCATAAACACCATGCACACACACGCTGCCTCAATTTGAAAGCGGTGGTATGGTGGAATAGAAATGTTTTATGTTCCTTTTCAATACCTGGTTGGGGAAAAAGAGCGAGAGACAAAGAGAGACACACTGGAGAGACAGAGAGAGAGAGAGAAAATGAAGGATGGAAAATGCTTGGTGTGCCCATATGATACTCATGTACCATGCAGCGTTAATCCGTCCATGCACATCTTTGGACTTCTCCTGCAGAGTTTGGCAAGACCTTAGTCACTTACACACATGAACACTCACAGGCAGGACTTCTGAGGTAGAGCTCTTGCATGTGTGTGACTGTAGGTTCCTCAGTCAATGTTTTTATGCATGCAAGTATTTCTTTACGTGTGTGTTTTTATGATTTGGTTTGTTTATGCAAGGGTGTTGAGACCAGTGCGGGTGTGAGGGCTCAGTGTGACTGAATGCTTTCAAAAGGTTTTTGACAGTAGACTGACATTTGAGGAAGATGGATGGGTTTTAGAAACAAGACATTGGGAAATCGGACGGGGTTGTGTGTGTTTGTGTGTTTGGTTGTGCACGAGCCAGAATCAATATGTGTATCTGTGTGTGTGTGTGTGTGTGTGTGTATAGACATTTTAGTCCTTCAGACTTTGGCAGGAAGAGTTGCGATGACCGTATGTATGCCATAGAATTCCCCTTTAAATATGCATACCTAGCAGCAGTTCAGCACTGCATAGAAAAACAGAGAGAAACAATGACTTCCAAATAGCACTCGTCACCGTCAGCGGCTTCCCAATTTCTGTAATGTACTCTTAAACAAGCAATCAGTGTGGGACTTAAAATAATAAGATATTGTTTTTACACTAAGTTGTTGAGAAATCTTTACTCGTGACAGGTGAAAAAAACCACTGTTGACACGAAGCTGGCAGGTACCAAGTTAAGCTAATTTCAGCTTTAACTTTTAACTGCCAATGGGAGCAATATTACATATATCTATGACATCTGCAACAGGTTTACATGTTCAACTAGGGCCTGGAGTGCCCACTAGAGACCAGCAGTCTGCTGCAAAGTGACAGTCACTGAGCAAATCGCTCTATATGTAGGTGTAGCTTTAGTGTAATTAGACGGAGGGTTGCTCTTAGTTGTAGTGTTAATGTTGTAGACATTAAATTATGTTAATTGAGAAATCGTTCTTCCTATTTATAAAATACGGAAATGCATAAATATATATTTTTAATGTATATGCAGTTTCATTGATCCACTTTTCACTGGTTTGACCTTGTCTCATCAAGTGCTGCTCTAATTTTAGTAATCAATTCTGAAATTAAAGTTACAAAGTTTCTCTCTTCTTTCTTCAACAAACTGACAACATGTAGGTTTTCTTCCAAAAGCTAAACATTTCTCAGAAACTGTAGAGGAATGTGAAAACTTGACAGTGCAAAAGAAAGACTATGTGTAAGAGCTAAATTAAACCATCTACACAAGTCTGCAGACTTCTCCTACAACTCCACCCAGTGCTTCCTGCAGATGTTCTCTGACGAATCTCCAATAGTCAGCCTCATCGCTGATGGGGATGACAGGGGGTATCGAGAACTGATCCATGACTTTGTGGACTGGTGCCAGCAGAACTACCTCCAGATCAACACTAGAAAAACCAAGGAGCTGGTGGTAGTCGCAAACATTCACCACTGCAACCACTGAACATCCAAGAAGTGGACATTAAGGTCGTGTATAGCTACAGGTACATGGGTGTTGATCTGAACAATAAACTAGACTGGATTCACAATTCAGATGCCCTCTACAGGAAAGGGCAGAGCAGGCTGTATCTGCTGCCGAGACTCAGGTCTTTTGGAGTGAA
This sequence comes from Hemichromis elongatus, assembly GCA_015108515.1. Taxonomy (NCBI): domain Eukaryota; kingdom Metazoa; phylum Chordata; class Actinopteri; order Cichliformes; family Cichlidae; genus Hemichromis; species Hemichromis elongatus. The sequence continues at coordinate 18,244 of VUQR01001507.1, read as the reverse complement.
GGGCCTACTCTTGAAGACCTTCTATGACTCTGTGGTGGCTTCAGCCATCTTTTAAGGTGTGGTCTGCTGGGGCGGCAGCATCTCTGCTGGGGACAGGAAGAGACTAGTTTAAGTGCCTCATCCTCATCCTCAGCTGACTGGTAGATTGTTTTTAGTGATGTGAGTAATTTATTAACAAAAAGTCACCTGTGTCTGTGACCAGAAAGATCCTGATAGTCACATACAATGAATTATATTTGAGTAAACTATGACTTAAAGTTATTTTTAAAGGCTACAAAAAAGTCTACTGTGGCTTCCTCTCAGTCACATTAATTACATCAAACACATACACACACATATGTTGGATTTTCATAACTTGTGGGGACATCTCATTGACATAATGCTTTCCCAAGCCTCTTACCCTAACCCTAAGAGAATAGTAAACTTCCAATTTTTGGTACCCACGAAGATGTTAATATCCGTCCACACACACACACACACACACACACATGCTTATCTTGCTAAACCTGCAGACCTACATGGTGGTGTAGGTGAGGTCAGAAGTGTCTTCCAGGAGAATTTGTGGCACTCAGATGAGAGATCAACTTCATGAGTACATCTTGGAGCCATTGGCTAGCTATCATTTGTAGACCACAGATGTAGGGTACCCCCAAGAATTACACACACCACAGTACTGCTTGTCCATTCACCGCTCCTTTTCTTTCATGTGATCTACAATGGTGTAGAGACATGGCTTGTGTGAGGAGGAAAAACTGAGTGTTAGTCAAAGAACAGAGGTCAAGATGAAAAGAACACAGGATAGATGGACAAAAGATGGAGGGCAGAGGAAAAAATTCCAGCCAAGTGTGGGGTTGAGGTTAAAGAAGAATGGATTGGGATCCTGTCATCTCCTTGCATGAATTTTAAGCCACATTGCCCCTCGAGTTCACTCCCAGATGAAAGGCTTGCAGCTTCATCCTGTCCACCAGACACACATGAAGACACACAGCAGCATTCTCACACGTACAATCGATATGCATGCACTCCATCTTAACACGTACACGCACATGCACAGGTCCCCCCCTGCTGTTTTAACTACTGCTATTGTTCTTTGCAGTGCTTCTCTCTCTCCATATGACTTCCAGATGGGGGAGCCATAGCTAGCTGTGAAAACTACTGTACTTCAGCTCCAATCTATATGACTCTATACAAGCCCCGCGTGGGTCCTGCTAAGGTGTCAAGATCAACGTACTACACATGGTAATCTGACCTTCACTACCACCATATTGCTCATTTCTCACAGGTGTCATTCATATAGGCCAGGCGCAATAGTGAAAGCCATATGTATGGAGTGCAGGGGTGAAAAAATCAGTAGCAGACAGCTGAAATAATAAAGGTGCATTAAAATGTTTCATCTGTATCTGAAAAGCATAAAAAAGGAATAATTCCATTTTGGCACAGTGTTGCAACCACCTGCAAGCTGTGTGTCAAATCACACTATATGAAGCTCACCTGAACTCTTCTTCAGGCTATTAAAAACAATAGAAAGCAGGGGTGTATTTATAACAAAGCAGTGCATTTATGCATTTCCTAAAGGCTCCTTGAATCCTTAATGTTTGAGCATCCTGTTGATGCTTGGTTGCCATGACATAAATAAGGGACATACAGAGTAGAAAACAACATTAAACAGTCTAAAATGTAAATATTGTCACGCAAAATATTCAAGTGCAGTGTTGTTTTATTATATGGTGTTTTACATGCAAACATACAGTCTTTGATAGTAGAGGTTAAGTGTCCAAAGCTTGAGGTGATTAGTGGTTATGTTGATGCTGCTGGACGTGGTTTCTGCACTGCTACGCCTCTAGTGTGGTATGTCTGTGTGGCCATATGTGATCCATAAAGGTGTCAGGTCCAATGCAACACATGGCAGCCTATGTTTAGCCACTACTGTGAAATCTGTAAATCACTTGCTGAGGACTTTTATTCACAAGACTGGTTATCTTTTGGATTTTGAGTATTTTCTTTTCTTTGGATATGCTAAATAATCCCATTTTTGTAGCACGTTCCACTGAAGTTCATTTCTTACAGTTGATTAAATTAATCCTCATTGGGGTTTTTTTTTCTTCTTTTTTTTCTGTTCAAGTTTTATTTGAAGAGGTTTTAAAGAAGATTCAGGACACAAAGATCCACAAGCACATTCCTCTGGCAAAGTAAAGTATGCAAGGTCAGGTGAAGAGAAAAAACAAGAGCAGCAAGACCAACTCAAGATGTTTCATAAGGATTCAGAGCTCTGAAAAAATGCATACACACAAAATGACAATTAAAAAGGAGAATAAACAAAGTCTGCAGGCTTGTTGGTTTAACTGTACAGCTATGCTTTGTTAATCTCTTATTCTAAACCTTATTACTAGCCAGCTCTATAATAAAAAATTAGGCTATTTAAAAAGGAAAAGCCCACAAACCATATTTAAGTAAAAAACAGAAATAGAAGGTCAAAGCTGAATGAAATACTGAATAGAAATGTTCCTAAAAATGGGTAAAGAAGCCGCATAAAAAAATTATAAAGATGTGGAGAGATTGTGGATATGTTGCATTCTTTCTCGTTATTTATTTATAAGCGTCAGCTGCCTTGGAGTCCTCTCCACCCTCAAAGTGTGCTGCCCAAACTGGAACCAGATTTCTGAGAGGCTGGGAGGTGGTGGATGTTTTTTTTTCTGGGTCCTAAAGGAAAGATTGGATCAAGAAGGGGGAGATTTTATGCTTCGAGTTTCTTTTTTTCTGCCTAAAACCAAAGTTTGACTGACAGAGAGGGACTTTTAGAGTCTCCGTCTTTCAGTCATTTTTATGAAGCAATGAAGGAAAGGCACTATTTTCAGGAGTTTAATTATTTTATTCGCCAGGTATAGTAAACATGTAGGGGTTTAATGTTCAGATGTTCCACTAATAAATTATAGCTGAACTTAAGCATTTAAGTGTTGTTTAATAACGGAAGTTGTATTTACCTAAGCACCGTGGTGCTCTAGAGTTTACTATAGAATAATGACAGAGCTCTTTGAAGTTGTTGTGACTGTTTTAAAAGAAGTCTGAGAATGAGAAGCTACTGTATGAGTTACCTCAGCACAAGTTTCAATTTTCTTCCTTTTTGGTTGTTTTGCTGAGTTAGTAAAACTGCAGCAAGTGTGTTGTAAAAAAGGCCTACACACACACACACACACCTACACACACACACACATAAAAGCATGCACTGGCCTCTACTCTTATCTTTCTTAAGTGACAAACAGACAAATGTACATGGTAGTGTTTGGGGGATTAAAAGTGTCTCTCAAGAGAATCTGTGGCACATCTTTGACAAATCGCATCAATCGGTACACCGGCTGGCTAACATGCATTGTATAGAGCATTGATTCCCAGAATTACACATGCAACACTACTGGTTATGTATCCATCATGAATCACTTTATGGAAAAGGGGCAGTGGTGTAGACACATGACATGGGAGAGTAAGACAGATTGTGTCAGTGCAAAAGTGGAGGGCATTCTGAAAATAAAATTGGTGTGATGGGCAAGAAGGACAAGAATAATATGTAAGGGTGTGGGTATGAGGTTAAACAAGAAAGATTTCCGGGTTGGGTTATATAACCGAAAAAGAACCATGAATTAAAATACTAAAGACAGGGAGACACAACATGCTTCTATTAAGTTTTCTTTCTTAATTAAATTTAAAAAGGGGAACATTTTGAGCCCACACTGGCTTACCTCATAAGCAGTAAGTGTAAAAATAATGCACTTTTTACTTAATTTTGGCACACTGTGACATACAGCATGTCAGAACTGACAGCTTAGAGGACTTCAGGGGTTTTCTCGTGGAACTGACCGTCCTGTGAGGAAGAGTTAGTGAACTTCTGTTGGCTCAGTTTGACACCAGTGAACTCCAGTGTGGTTTAAGTGGAAGCGGTAGGGGAGAGAGAGAGGCTTAAAATCACCCCTTCTTCAGTCAGTAGTGACAACAGAAGAGGCTTTTCTTTTCTTCTCATGTTCCTCTTTCTCCTCCATCAAATTTTCATCCTTCGTTTTCATCGATCGGTCATCTTGCTCCCTATCAGCAGATCTTTGTTCCTACTATATGTTGTTGATTGATCTAACACAGTCCAGTACAGAAGTGCTCCCCAGAAATGCTAAAACTACTGTGATACATAGATCCAGAAAACAGGTTTACATTGGTTTCTGGATTTATTTTGGAACAGCAGTTTGTGTAACTCCTCGAGGATTTGAGTTCCATGTTTCCAGGTAGCAGGAGGCAAAAATCCCTACAGCAGTGATTGTTTATCAAAGCTCACATTCAGTCTGGAAAGCTTTCATCGCATTTTGTATGTGTGTGCAAAGTACAAATGTTGAAAGGGTTAGCATTTAGCATTTAAATGACTAACAGATGCTGTCAAATTTTCTAAGGCTCATTCGGTTGATTGATTTGAATGTACATGATTCAATATATAATTTAATTACTGCTCTTACCCAACAACAGCAGGTAAGCGGACCTTGAAAAAGGGAATATAATTTTGCTGATAAAAATTTAAAAAATGAAGAGAAAACGAAAATGAACTTTAGAATATGCAGCAAAGACCCGGTGAGTACACAATAAGTGGAAAAACTACAAAATGTTTTTGCTACATTATTAAAAAAAAAAAGTTAATCAACCCAGATAAATACATTTGGTGCTCCCAATGTTTTATTCATCAGTTTTCGAGGTTAATCTGTACTTCACAAAGTTAGTCAATTTCTAATCTTTTTTATGTTCATGTTTTTTTAAAATGTAAACTTTCAGGTCTTTTCTCCTCTCTTTTGGCAATTTGTCCTTTTAAACGATGAAAAAAAGACAGAAATTTGTCAAAATCAAATCTGGTAGTGACACAGTTAGTAGCACAGGGATGAATGAATGAATGCATGTTTGTGTTGGTGTTTGTACAATTGTGGCTAAGGCTGTGGTCCATGTGTCTGTGTGTCTGTAGTCCTTGGATTATAGCACAGTGTGTGTTGGATGAGGTTAGGATGAAATGAGCCGTTTTAATGAGTTAGTTACTGTAGCTGTGCCTGCATATGAGTGTGTGTGTATGAGAATGTGTCCTAAGGCCCACATGGCTCAGCATGAGTAGCTGTGTGTCCCACGCCTGTACACACAGACAGACACACACACTTTGCAAACATCAAAAAAGTTTGTGAATGTGCATGAACACTCCAGCAGCATTTACGCTTCGACTGCTGTGTTACTGGCTCACTGTGAGACGACTGCCAGACTTGTAAAATTATGAATAAAGAGTAATGAACATTTACAAAACTGAAGATATGATGATTTATACAGTCTATAAGAATTACTTCTCCACTTCTCTCTGACTTTATTACAAAGTGAACAGCCAACTTCACTTCAAATATGAAAGGAAACCTTTTACCAATTAAGAATCTGATGGAAACCAAAGCAGGGAAGTATAATTTCTATAAATATGATAAGCTCTCTAATAGTGACCAAGACTTAAAATATAACTCAGTTCTGCATAA
>VUQR01001507.1:0-11773 GCA_015108515.1 Hemichromis elongatus | reverse complement strand
TTTTCCCCCCCCCCCCCCTTTTTTTTTTAACTTGTCCCTTACCTCTCCTAACATACACCTACCTCCTCCCTTCTTCTTCCATGGCTACATCCTTTTCTTCCCCAAATGGCTTGAAGTTTGTTTGAGTATGATCCTTGGCACAGCATGCATATAAATCAAGCCTCCCTCATGATGTCGCGATCACTGAGGTGACCTCACACTGAGACTGCCTGCTGAGGCCTCCTCACCCTCAAAGCAGTATTTTTTTCAGCGTGTGTGCTCCAACTATGTGGATTTCTATATGTGAGCAGACATGCGGCACAGAGGGACTCGTGGAAGTAGTGCAATAGTTTGTCATTTTAGCAACATAACTCTGCCTGTCTCATAATCAGCTGGCTCACTTAACCCTCCTAACCTCTCTGTAAGTGACACTGAGTGTTTAATCAGCCCCAGAGGATATTTGCCTGTTTAAAGAAAGAGAGCTATAACTACAATGCAGGGGAAATCGTATTTTTCATGGGGCAGATTTCAAACGTTCTCCTTAAATGTCATATCTTCTCCCTTGGTGCTGCTTAGCATTGTGGTGGGCCACTTTCTGGACCACTGCTACACTAGTTTCTTGCTTTATTTGGTGAACCAACCCTTTAAGAAAACAGTTCCTCATTGAATTAAATTACCCAATCCGTCAGTTGTCCCTGAAACAGCACAGTATGTCTCAGGGTAAGCAATCAAGAGCTTGGCTGTTTGACACAAATGATATTTGGGGAGTTATGGGTTTAGAAATGGGCTTTTATTGAACCACCTACGTCTAATTCAGAGGGTCCACTTAACCTATTCAAACGTGCCATTTGGCACCAATTAACATTTAGATGGAGTGATTTATGCATGCCTTTTGTGTGTGTTTTTCATAATCTTAACTCCCCGATGTCCTCCCCGTTTCCATCTCCAGCTCGCTCTCTGCATCCTCCAACATTTTACAGGTCAAGCAAGCCTGGTCAGCTCTGTTCCATGCATTTGTGTTTTGTGCCACCCCCTCTTTTTCTCATTCTTTACTAGCCCAATGAGAACTGTCTCAAGGATTCTGATTAGCGACTGTGGCCAACGGCGCCACATGTATTCTCAGTGGCTCTATGGCCTCAGCCTTTCTAGGACAAAAAACATTAACATTCAAAATCATATAGAGACAGAGAAATACAGGTAGATGCTGTGTGCACAACCTACACAACCTACTGAATAGAAAAATACAGACACATTTCTTATTCACTATATCACAGTCTTGAATCGCAAAGGATAATGCTAAGAATAATAAAGATCTTATCATAATGTATACGTATTACAAACTAGTAGAAAGATTACCGAGGGTAGAACAGGGAAGGAGAATACGGAAGAATAAAAATGCCAGGATTTGAAAAAATGTTAACTAATTAATGTTAAAAGACACCTAGTATATACCTTCTTTTAGTGAGGTAATCAGAAATCAGAAAGAAAGCTTACTAGCGTATACTGTTCCCACATAAAAAGGCAAACTAAGGGCCAGATTTATTAAAGTGACTTACAAAAGTCGGGCTGTTTCTAAACAATAGCATATCTGGTTCATTTCAATGACCAGTGCAAAAAATAAGACATCCTTTTTCTGTTTAGTAATGTCACAATTAGCTGTCAATTGTGTGTTGCAATCATTAGTTTATCAGTTTACATGCTTGATTTAAATATTCTACTTCATGTATAGTATTTTTGTGCCAGCCCAGTTCTCAAAATATGTCAATAAACTTCGTCATTTCCTTAAAGTACACAATACACTCTACAACTGATGTACATGCACATACATAACTCATCCAAGAGCGTATTCATTTTCTTAGACGCTTGCATTGTACACTTGTTATATATAATTGTTTGCTTTCTGTACTTCTCTCAAACCACATTTTCTTTGTAATTACGGCCTATATGAAAATTTATTTTGTAACTGTACCTTCTTTCTTACACAATCCACATGCCACAAACACAGTGATGTGATGCCACATGCTTCCAGTGGAACTCCACGTGAAATCCAGCAGATTGTTAAAGATAGATTTATTTGTTTCATAAGTTTTCTATGACAAGATAATGAAGTGTTTATCTATATAGCTGCGACTTGTGCCGCGTTTATTTTGTTGTCGTCATGGTGACATTGGACAGTCAAATGAAAAGAGAGAGAAAAAGATGAAAAGAACGGTTCAGGGAAATGGCCTTACACAGCTGTCGCTTATCCTAAACAGTTTTTCATCACTGTGCCGGGGCGCTTTCTTATTGACATCATTGTTCACTATTGCCTTAGCCTGTCATGCATTTGTCTGTTTCTAATTTACTGTCTTGTAAGTAGTGCATTGTAGTTTATACTTTTGATATTTGGAAGGTCAAAATCTGTTCACATAAGTGAAACTCATAGGCATCTAAATATGTCAACTGGAAAATATTTTGCTTCATAACAGAAAAGATAATACATTTCCCCCCCAGTTGACTAAATGTTGTAAAGTCTGTTTGCTGGCAAAGGCCTTTTACACAAAAGTAATACATTTAATGTTTTCAGAAAAAACAACACGCCCGTTAGTCCATCCGTCCATCCATCCCACATGGGGGGGGGCAGGAGCCTATCCCAACAATTATATGCTGAGTACTGCTGTACATGATGGACAGATGTACTAGCTAAACTGGCTAGTCATCAGTAGTAGCAGTTTAAAAAATAAATAAATAAACAAACAAAAAAAAGGAATTTGTGACCACACCATGTATAACCAGCGATTGAAAATGTTTGGTAAGTAGATTTAAACAGATCCTATTAGTATGGGTTTAAAATTGGGCAATAGCATAAATTACTTAAACTCAGGGATGCCAAACTCTGTTTGCGCTGAAGTCTACAAGAATTTAAAGTAAAACAGTCAAAGTGTGACTGTTAAATTTCAGACTTTTAGCTTTAATTTAAGAGGCCTAACAAAAGTATTGCTGTAACGCTTTAGGAAACAGAAACATTCCCTCAACTGTAGAATCTCAAACGTTACTGGTCTGTTCATTGACAAGTCATAGTCATGGCTGTCTGAGGCCTCTTCCCTCATTATTCAATGACAAATTAAGCAAATAAAAGAGCTGATTAATAGTGCTAAACATGGTGTCTTTTCACTGGAATAATCTATATGAGGTCAAAAGCAATGTCAGCTATGCTGTTGTATTTTTATTTTTAGTATTTTAATTCATAATTTTTCTTATTTAATGTTGAGCACTTTGGTCAGTGCTAGCTATATTTAAAGTGCTTTAAAAATAAAGTTGGCTTGGCTATCGTCAAGCTATCAAAAAAGAAAAATAAACTCAGTGAAAACAAAAACTGTCTTAAAAAGAATGAATACACTGGAGAGCTCAGCAACGCAATAGACCTTAAAAAAGCCCCTCAAAAAACACAAAGGGCAAATAAAATGGATCATTATAGAATCCTTTCCTTTGTTAAAAAAACACCCTTCACAACATCCAGACAAGTCAAGACACTAAATGTTTTCACATTTAATGAGCCATCCTTTTACAAAACAAATAATGATCAGTTTGGGATGTCTGCAGACAAGTCATCACATTTTAAACAATACGTCTGCTTTTATTACAAAGAAACCGTAGTGTCATAAAATAGGCACATCAACACGGCCCATTGGCTTAACCATCTTATTTTGATGTGGGCTGGCAGGGCATGGGTAATGTCTCATGCAGGGAGACTGTTAATCTGCCATGATTCAGATCTCTGACTTGGATGAAACTACCAGTTCACTCACTGCAGATTAACAGCTTGCAAGACCTCCTGGTGCAAAATACTAAGATCCCTTTTGGCGGATTGGTTTCAGCCCACAAGCCATATGTTTGACACCCCTGCTTTAATGTGTGGCATTTTATGCATTATATATCTGTTACTGTGAAGATAGATTGCAGCTGAAATGTTGAGGATCCCTTCTGTGCCAATAGATGGGTAGACAAGATTAATGAACGAAGGTACAATGAGATAGCATCACACTGTAGTGTAATACAGAACGAAAATAGGTAAGTGACTTTTTAGCACATGGAGTTAAGGGATCAATACAGGAAGGGGTAAATTAATAGACATATTAAAAGAAAGTAAAAGAGGGATTAAAAGGAGAGAAAGAAGATCAGTAATAGGTCCAGAGGAAGGTGTAGAAGAAGGGGTGAAAAGAAAGGCAAAGTCCTCCTACTGAGATTTCATTTCCAGCTGTCTGATAATGCTGCTCTTCTTCTGCCTCTAATCTCTACAAAGAGGAAATGAGAAACACATACAGGCACTGAAACACCCTCTTGAGTGTCTGTCAAAATACACACAGGTGTGCAAAAAACACACATACAGTATACAGTAGATGCACCCAAAAAAAACAGACACTCTAGGACAGGCTGTTTAAACATGTGCGTTTCCAGTTTAGGCCAAGAAACGTGAATCTGGCATTGAAGCATTCGCTGGAAATGTAAATGAAGTGATACATGTATGAAGGTGTATTTTTCAAATCCTTTCTCTATCGCACACACAAACACACCCACCTTCCCCTTTGGGAGCCTATTAGCTTCTCTGTGTCACAAGGTGAGCAGAGGATAATGATTCACAGATCCCTCCAATCTCTGTCTCTCTTCTTTGTAGAAAGACAGATGCAGATGGACTGACAGACAAGAAGAAAAGAGGATAGAGTGAGTGGACACACAACAGGTGTGGAAAAGGAGAAAGGCAGACATCCCTTTTCTTTCTTTGTTTCCCCGCTCTGTGCCAAGTCTGCCTTTCATCAGTCCGCTTAATGAATGACTTGTCAGTTTGATTCATGTCTGGCTATGACAAATTCGGAAGGCGTTTAGTGGGAAATAGGGAAATTATGCAGTACTGCATTCAATATGTTTCCCTGTACCTAAACTAATGAAACATCTAATACAGATGACAATAGCTCTAAATGTTAAGACACAAAATAGACTCTCTCAGTCATGCCTTAATTTCTAATTTATGTAGCCAGAACAGTCTTTATTGGTGTCATTCATACTCACATCAACGCTTAAAACACATTGTGTTTTCTTATGTGTGCATTTAAAATGCATGTGTGTTGCTTTGGAAGTTCACCAAGGAGAGGAAGGGTGATTAATCATGTTTGAAAATCACTCTTGCAAGACGGGTATTTACGATTTATTCCTTAAAAAGGGGGAAATACCATTGCTTAGTGCCAGTGGTCTGCAGGTACTGATATTCAAGCACGAGCAGGGTATTTGATAGTGATCTGCATGCACTGATTGTGCAGAGAGGCCAAACAGAGAAGCATCACAGCACCATCTACTGTCTGGAAACCCCTCCTGTTTTTTGTACTAGGCAAGGTGTTGCTTTGATACAATCAGCCTACCTGCTGGGTGGGGTTTGAACTTCACTGGAGGGCACTTCATTTTCCTCCTTTCTATCTAAATGTTGTACAGCAAAAGACTGATTTTGTGTCTGTGTTTATTTGAACATGAGAAGCAAATTTTTGTTGTGATTTATTCAGTGAATGTGCTTTTAACGGCATCTTTTTCCATCATCTGCTTTGCCTCAGCTGTAACTTTCAGCACCGTAATGGCTCTTTGATTGCGGCAGTACATCTATAGCTTAAACGAGTCGGGGAGCACAGTTACGGTTGAATGTAGTCGAACTGTACATTACCTCATAAACGCATGAGCCACTGCAAAGTTTCAGTCTAATTTGGTGTAATTGTTAGCTGCAGTGTAATGTTGCATTTGTGTTTTCTTTTACTGACCTGTGAATCAAATGGGTAAGCACAAGATGTTATAGCTTGACATTGTATCTTGCTGCTGCTCAGTATCATGGTCGTCATAATGGTTAGCTGTCATCTAACTTTGATTTACAGAGAGTTTGGACTTATTTTCCTGCACTCTTAAGGGCTGATTAAAAGCACTTTTGGGGAAGCTATGTCTTATCACCAGTGACTATGAAGAATGTAATTTAATGGTTAAGTTTAAATTCCTCTGAGGTAAATTGCTGTTAAGAAAAGGAATTATTGGACAATTTTACGGTGTTACAGTATTGCACTAATACAATACAATGTGTGTTATGTTTTGGACCCCTTGGGTAGTTGTTGTGTGTTGATGCTGTAGCTTAGATACCGCAATTTGCAGAGCTGGGGTCCTGTTTACTATCAAGATAATGGAGTTGCCATGCGTCTCTGCTCTGTTTGTGTTGCTCATAGCAGATTGTTGAGGTTTTCGGTGAGGTTTCACAGGGTGTCTGGATTTCAGACCCATGCAAGAGTTGGCCCAAGGTTCAATTTCCAACTACAGATTGTATTTATAAACTCAAATGATTACATATACATGAGTCATAAAAACAATTATGATATGATATCCTACAATAGAATTAAAGCTGCCTGGCTGACCGCATCTTACCTCGTTGAATAGCAGGCCACCCACCCAGCCTGAATGGGGTGATTTTACCCTCCATTGTGCAGTTTGTCTGAATGTGGAGTGTCGGTTATAAAACAACATTTGAGGAAAAAAAAATCTTGGGATACGAGCAATCATTATAACCGACAAGTGATGTAATAAATGCCAGTTAATAGTGCTTTTTCCATTCGATGCCATAAACCGCTTATATGTTCTTAACCTTCAACAGCAGGCTAACCCACAAATTAACTATAAACATTAAGCTGCTGTGATTAAAAACTGCATCTCATGAAGTTGTTGCTTTGCATGTAAAAGGAACATTTTTTTTTTCCTTTTTTAAAAAAAGGTCTTTAAATTAGGATTATGAGCTGTATTAAAATGATCAAAGTGAATTTTAGGTTTATCATTATTCAGATTCTTTCATGCCCTCAGGATAAGTGTTGCATTATTGCATTTACAGTTATTCATCTATCCATCCCCTTTCTTAATCACTTGTCAAATTAAGGGCTGCATTTATGCATGGGTACTGAAACCTGGTTTTAAACAGGCCCTGGGACTAAATTATTCAAAACCAAAGTATTGATAAGCTCTGACTTTACTCTGACCAGCTCCCTCACTGATTAAGACATTAATCTATGATACAATTTTCACTATATCCTATCCAGAAGAGAACTTCCTATATCTCCCACCCCTCGCTTGCGTGCCAGGGGTGGGGCGAGAGGCAGCATCTTTCGTTCGTGCAGAGCACACACAGACCCAAATCCTAGCTAGTGATGATGGGGCAGAGAATTAAATGCTCAAAGTGTGGTTGCACTTTCCTTGAGTCGATGTTTGCAGTGCTGGTTGCTACAAGTGCAACGGGCCTTTTACTATTTAAGGCAAAGGCATTAATCACTTAAAACATTCAGTGAAAAGTCCATCGTATTTAGATGATAGAGAAGTGCACAGTTTCCAACTCTCACTGGACCTGTTCTATAAAGTGAGTTCAACATACCCAGGGTATCTTTCCATTATCTGGATTCACTTATCCTAGCACTGGGGATCAATTTAAGCAGTCACACGAAGATGTTATCATCTTGCTAAGTTGACCCAGGGTTTCCTGTGCACGTTCGCATGAAAGGGCTGGGATTGACGGCATCTAACCAATCTAAAAGTAGTTTATAAAGATCATAGAACTATTTCCTTCCACAGAAAATTATCCATTTGAGTACAACCTAATCCTACTCGAGATACACTATCAAATGGCAATTAAAAGTCTAAAAAGCACATAAAAAATGTAACACTTGTAAAAAGGACAAAAGATAAATAATGCAGCAAATGATTAATTAATTTGTTGATTTCAATGCAGAGCAGTAAAATAAACATGTTCATTTCAGTTACTGCACTCTGATTGCTTCTGTTCTTTCTGTATCGTGACAGCTGCACATTAAAGCTCTGAAATTATAAACTGGAAGCATGTAAACATTTGAGGTTACTACTCCATAGCATAAAAAAGATACGTAACAAATTGCTTTAGTTACTCAATAGATCAATGTTCAGTGAATTTTGATTGAACAGAGCTCTTTGTGTGTGCAAAATAGACTCAAATCACATTTGAATCAAGTATAACAACATTTTATACATTTTCTAAATCACCAAATTAATACATTCATGTGAGAATGCAATCCATAGATTCTGCTTCATTCAGTGGTTTTACTAATGTATGGTTTAAAAAGCTGCAACTACAAAGTGTAGATCTATATAGTGCTTAAATGTTTTTTTTTTTTACTAAAACTAAAAACAAATGGTGATGTTATTTTCTGGAAAACTGTTGTCAGGAAAAATAAATATAAATAATCTATGACAGGCTTTGTAAGCACACATGTACACCCAGATCTGTGCAGTACGCTCTTAAAACAGCAGTAATATCCTTAAAACATTAAGACTATATTTGTTTAACATTGCCTTAAAAAAAATCTGTATTTGTTTCAAACATATGTATTGCTGTACAAACAGATAAGCAGGACTGTACAATAGTACCATCAAATCTGAGCAATATGAGGCTCTAGTTGTGCACATTTAGGATTACTATTAAATTATTTTATTTAATTCACAAAAAAACCCACGAGTTCCTGTGTTCAGCAGAATAGACATCATTAATAGACAGCTCCTTATGAATTCTTCTTCATGAAGTCACGATGTTTTCCATCGGAAGGAAAAATGATTAGGAAAAACAGAAGGGGTGATTTTTAGACAATATCTCTGCAGCCGTCATGTCCCACTGGAAAGATAATTTGGAAAAAAATAGATCTTGGTAGCTGGATGATGTCAAGCACAAAGAAAACAAATTAAAATGTAAATACAACCTATGTTAATCCTTACACTCCATCCATGACATGTTAAAAAAAAAAAGAATGAAATGACCTTAAATTTTACATATTATGTACATATCAAAGAGGAGTAGGTAGATTTTTTTTAACACTTATCAAGACGAATGAATACATTCATCCTTTGTTACTGTAGCATTGATCAGCAAAAATGAGGACACGGCTTCAATAGAGCACAATGAGACAAATCGATAACTAAGAGAAACATTTCCTATATTCATGCAATTTGTTATTTATGCTGGGCATAGGGATTCATCTCAGGACATAAAGTTTTGATCTTATTTAGAACAAGTTCTGAGATTGGTTTGCTGCTTTATACAGCATTTATGCAATTCCAAACGCTTAATTACAACAACTCCAGTAGCTCAAAAGATATTGGACACATTAAATCTCGCTCTAGTTTTACTTCCTGTATCTTGTATGTGTACATGCATTTGGGATGGTTGTGATGTGGTTGTCACCCCATTTGCTGAGGTAAAGACGTAAAGTCGTGAGATTATCATGGCCTTGTAAAGGCTGGTGTAGTTTTATCCTGGAAAGCATTACCAGTCTGGGGCAATTACCTCTCAATAGCTGCCTTCTGCTGAATGTGTGAGTCTATAAGAACCTGTGTGTGTGTGTGTGTGAGGCAGAGAAAGTGACAGTGAGCATGGTCTGGACTGTTTATGTTGTTGCATATATGTCTTGTAAGGAGGAGTGCATTCAAACTTTGCCAGTGTGCACATGGACAGGACACAGTGATGATTATGTAGACCATGTGATATCGATGTAAGGCGATTGTCCTCTCATGGGTCCTACTCTGCCTCCGCCCAAGGTTATTTCTCTAAAGCATACATATGCAGCTCTCTCACTTTTCATCATTTCATCCTTTTTTGTGTATTTCCTTTTTTTCCCACCCGTTTCTTCCCACATTTTACTCCCCTCTTTTCTCGATAATGGTAATCATCTGCATTCTTTCACCTTGGTTTCTTTACCTTCGCTTAGGTTTTTGATTTCATTTCCATCCTCGTTTCCTTTTTTCATCACTCATGTTACTCTACTTAGACTGTTCCCTCCTACTTTGCCATTCCTACTAATGTTCTCTTCTTCATGCACTCATATTCATTCCTCTTTATCCCTTTGTTCTTTATTGTCCTTCCTGCCCTCCATCCATTGCTCTCTCTCCTACCTTCACCTCTGAATTCGCTGTCCTTTTACTTCTTCATCATCTTCCCCTCCTGCTCTTTCCTTTCCTTCCCCCTCCATCACCCTCCCAACCCACCCACACCTCCCCTCTCCATTAGCAGATTAGATTTAGTCCCATAATGCCGCTGGGCACCATGATTTTACCAGCTCTCATTACTCCTAAATCATCTTTTCCTTCTCTCCCTCTCTTTCACTCTTCCCCGCACTCTCATCTCCCAGTATGCTAACGCACACTTCTGCACAGATACGCACACACCCTATGCCATATGCCAAGGCCTGCGCTGTGCACCATATTCCCCCGTGAATTAGCGGCAAGGCCAGTGATTTGTGTTGGAGTGTGATTGGGTGGGAGGGGAGAATTTGGTTCAATTTCTGTCTGTCTGCATCCATCCTTTATTTTTCTCTATATATTCCCTTGGGGCATGAATGATTTTCATATCCCAACGTTTGAGGTGGACTACATTTGCTGCATGCTGTTATATGAGGTGTTTTTGGAGCTGAATTTTCTGGAATGAAGGATTGGCATAATGCAATTTGAGAAGGACAGGTTTTTTTCTTTTTTTTTTTCTTGTACAGTAACCGGTCAGAGCCGAAGAGACCGATGTGTAAATGTAGGTGTAATGACAGACAAGCTGAGAAATAACAAAAAGAGTCATTACAATTATGCATGCATGCGAGCGTTCATCATTTTTGAAGTGTCAGCATCTTATCGTTTATTGTGGCAGAAGGTGAGTTAGCTGCAGTTTTCCCCGCTGTGACAAAAGCACTGATCACCAGTGGTTTTAATCATGTCACAACACTCCTCATTCACATTTACAATATTTTTCATGTTGCGGCGAATGCCTCGTGTGTGGAATGAAATTACTTACCAAGGTAATGCACAGCCTTGGAACCATATTGGCCCAGAATAAACTATATTTTAAGAGTTAACTGAAACAAATATCACACATCATTTCTTGCCAGATCATTTTGATTATCCTTTATCCTTTTTTCCAAGAATGAATATCTTCCAAAAAGAATAACAAATCAACTATACCCTATGTACCATTTAGGCTCGTGTTTAAACTGTAACACAAAAGTCTTTGATGTCCTAAAAGGAGCGGCAGGGTTTGTTTTTTTTAGCTTAAAACTATATTTTTCTACATCTTAAATACTGAGAATACCTGTTAAATGTTATAATTTCTCAACAGCGACCAGATGTTAAACACAATTTAGTTTTTTTCTTGTCTATTACAGTATTGAGCCAAGCAGTCAAATTAACTAAAATCCATTTCCTGCACCTGTCCTGTTCTTTTTTTCTTTTCCTTTTTTTCCCACTAGTCCACAGAGAAAGCCTGCTGAAGAGGAACAATAGCGCAGAATCTGGATCCACTCAATCTAATCTCTCAGCCTTAATGGGCACTGCTGCTTTTTAGACACACCCTGCAAGGCACACACATAAACCACACACACTCAGAAAATAATACAACAAGTAGATATGCTCGCACATACAACAACATTTGTTCAGCCATTGCACAAACACTTGTGCTTTCAGGTAGATATTCTTAACAAGCATACGGATACAGTCGAAGAGACACACACTTCTGCAACTTCTGTAAACGCACACACCCGCATAGATCCCTCTCTTCCAGTTAGCCCTGACATTAGCCACTTGCTGTTTCTAACTGGATCATGGGGCTTACTAAAGAGATTAGGGCCTAGAGACAGCATAGCAACCACACACTCTCACAGACACACATAGGTAGACAAAAGTGCTTTCTTTCCCCTAATTTTGTCTTTCATTTCTTTCCTTTTCTCCATTTTCCCTTTTCTCTTTTTAT
>VUQR01001506.1:0-25543 GCA_015108515.1 Hemichromis elongatus | reverse complement strand
AGCTGCAACCTTTTCTCTTTTTTCTCTGTGTCAAATAAGGCAGCAAAGATTACATTTGTTTTCAGCAGGGGTGGAACAGTGGCATGCTTAAAATAGGTGCAACAGAACCAGTTAAACAGATAAATGTGTCAGGCCAACCATATGAGGGTCTACTGCATTAAACATTAAAAAAAAACAAACGGTAATGTGGGAAGTACTTCTGCAGAGCTTGATGACAAGTTTAATTTTACATATGTGATCAGTTGCCAGGGTTACAGGATACACTGGGAAAATGTTTGAAGTGGAAATGGCTGAATTTGACTTTAAAATTAATAGGAGGCAATTGATCTTTGTTTGAAGGTGTCGTCTGTAGGATGCATCTGGCACGTTGAAAGATTGCGGATCCGTTATGGCACTTTACATCTCGCTGATCCTTCAAACACCTTAAACTTTGATACAATTTCCCCCCCAGTTTGGATACAACCTGTGACTTGGTTCAGGTGTCTGCAGGGACCCTTCCTATAGTTTCAAATTTTGCCATCAAAATGTAATAGAGCTACCAGACCCCCCTCGCTGTAAGGGTCATGGGTTCGTAATCATTTTTCCAACTAACTGTATATATGCAGTGTTAACCAAACTAGATAAGAGAGCTAAGGATTAGAGACATCTAAAAGAAGATGCCAAGACAGTAGGAGACACAAAACACAGTCGCTGATCCAGCAAACCTGATCTCTACATGTAGGTAATTATAAAGCCATTGATAAAAGCTCACCTTTAGATTTAATTCTAAAATTTGGAAAGGGCAGGAGGGCCACACCTGAGGATTTAACGATGCAGTCACATGTTTTGTCTTGTGTTATTCACATGAATTTGATTGACTGTCTTCAGGCTCAATCCTTTTTCCCCTCTTAATACAAAAAAAAGTTGAGCTATTGCGCTCCAGCTGCTCTCATTAACCTGAAGTTAGAGAAACTGATTCTGACACGTTTTCTAAATGTAGAGGAACGATTTTTATAAAATGTATTCGGCTCATAATAATCCTCTTCTTAAATATATTTACCATCGCCCCACAGGTGAGAAAAGATGTCCTACTACTCATCCTCCCGTAGCTCGTCTCGGGCTACTGACTGTAAAGTGTACGTCGGTGACCTAGGCAATGGCGCCGCAAAGGGGGAGCTGGAGCGAGCATTCAGTTATTACGGCCCCCTGAGAAGTGTGTGGGTGGCCAGGAACCCTCCTGGGTTTGCCTTTGTGGAGTTTGAGGATCCCAGAGATGCAGAAGATGCTGTCAAAGGCATGGATGGAAAGTGAGTGAATGTTTTCCTTGGACTGGTCTTGTGTCTCCCCTACAGGGTGTTTCCTGTTTAGTTTTTTTTTTGTTTGTTTGTTTTGTTTTAATGTGTGCTTAACATTGGGGGAAAAAATGGTTTCTTCTGCTCAGGATCCTCTGTGGTTCCCGTGTGCGTGTGGAGATGTCAACAGGCCTCTCCAGAAAGGGCCGTGGGCGCCCCAGCCGTCGCCAGTTCGACCCCAACGATCGGTGTTACCAGTGCGGGGACCGGGGTCACTACGCCTATGACTGCTACCGCTTTAGCAAGAGAGGCCGTCGCAGCAGGTGAATGTTTCATTCCAAGTCTGACGTAGCTCGTTTTTCATTTTGTAACATTCGAAAATCAGCACCATGTTGTGGATTGCTAATGCGGATGAACTCGTTTCTTATTTTTCATTGCAGGTCTCGCTCTCGCTCACGATCCCGCTCCAGATCAAGGTCCCGCGGGCGCCGCTATCGCTCTCGTTCCCGCTCCCGCAGCCGCAGCAGGTATGTCAACACTGATGCACAGACACACCTTGTGAGATGTCAACAGGAAAATCTGGTTGTGGTTGATTTGGAAAGCACGGCGTCTAAATCTGCTCGGCACTGTGTCGGCGTGTAGTTGTTGCAATCTCTTAAGCTATGAGATGTTTCTGGTGTTTATTCTGCCAACTCTATTGTGCAAACTTTTTATTTTATCTTTTTAGGAGCCGACGCAGATCACCATCCTATTCCAGGCGCAGGAGCCGGTAAGAATACAGTTACCTATGATAATGGAAGAAGAGTAGCTGTTGCTGATTCAGGTTCTCAGAGGCTGAGACTGATTTAATGTCTTTAGTGAATATAAATCCAGTTGCGTTGCTTCATGTTGGTCTGTAACAGCCTATGCCTGCTATACAACTAGAGGATTCTGGTGTTAAGCCTTCAATTATTTAAAATATGATGGTCATTATTGAAATCTCAATAATTTAGCAAAATTTGTTAACTTAAACCTAATAATTAAATTTGTATTTGTTGAATTTCCAAACATGTCTTTCAGCTAGGCATTTAATTAATCTTTAAATATAAAGGTAAAGGCTGAAAAAGGGGTGTGGGACAAGCTGCTTTTATGGTGACGCACTAACTGTAACGGGACTGTAGCCTCGTCACTGTTCATACTGGCTTTGCTGGAGTCTTCTCTTGTAGCTCTTGCTACTCAGAAAAAACACCAACTCAGAATCAGAGCTGGCATTGAAGTACGTTCTGTGTAATGATGACGTTTTCTTCACTCTGTGATTGTGCATTAGTTTTCTTTAGAAAGTCTCGACTTTTCCAGTTCGCACCAGGTTACAAAGGTCATGACGCGCACTAGCAACACCAAAACGCGACACCCTTTGCAAGAGACAAAACAGCAGCAGCAGCAAGGGTGAACTAGGTGCTAGACCCAGACTAGCCTGGGTTTGCCTCTACTGCAGGAAAAAAGTGCAGCAGTGAGGAGAGTGCGCAGGGCAGCAGCCTCGGGAGACCTGCACAGTTGCAGGGCGAGTGGCATCTGTTGTGCATCACTGAAAACAGATCCCATTACATGGTTTCCTTGGTCACGGTGCGCGTAAACACAGGTAGTCCACAGAGAGTTGAGCGTAATCGTGCTTAACACCGTGTTATGTTTTGGCCGTTTGAGAAACAAACATTTAAGCTTGATTCAATTTAAAAACACTTCTCAAAGTGTTAAACAGATTTCGAGTTTCATGGCCACCTCACATCAAAGATGACGGAACTGGTTACAAAGAGTGGTTATTGTACACAGTGGGCATTTGTCTGTGATACTGAAACCTCTTTAAACAATAAGTTGATGTAAGGTAACTTGGGTGTTCCTGTTGTTCTCTAAAGTTTTATTGAAATCGCTGCTTTGTGTTTTGTAACATCAGGTCTGGATCCCCTGCCCGCTCTAAGTCCAGGACTCCAGCAAGAAGGTGAGTTGTCAGTCTTTAAGTGTATACCAGAACTGGGAAATGCAGCTCTGCACTCATGTTTACATATGTCTGCAGATATAAGATGGTCTTTCATCTGAAGGCGTCTAAAACATGTTCCGTCTTTAATCAGTCGTTCCAGGTCCCGTTCTCGGTCCGGCTCTGCTCCCAGAGGGCGCTCTGTGTCCAGATCCCGGTCACGTTCTCAGTCAGCCAACCACAAGAGGAACAGGTAAGCCCTCAGTCTAGATGTTCTCTCTCATTTGCCAGGCTGTAGACAGTTTGAGTTTATGATGCTTAGTCTTTTTTTTTTTTTTTTTTCTCTAAAACAAAACATGATATAAATTTTAGATCAAGATTAATAGATTTAGATATCTTGCGTTCCTTCTGAGGGTCAGTGAAGTTTTTCCACGTTAGAGTAAGGCAGGGAATTAAATAGACCCTCCTGCCAACTGGAAGCGGCATGCTGCTGCCAGCTGACCACCACGGGATGCCGAGATGGACGACCTCCAAGATCCGTCAGCCTCCTCAGCACAGAGAGATCTTCTGCCTCCGCTGCCAGCAGTGGAGTGGGTGGGGTGTAGGACAGGGATCTGGGCCCTCTGTCTGGTCTAGGGAGGTATACCTAGAGGAATGATTGGATCTCTTTCCTGTGCTCTCTTTTCCAGCTCTTGACGGCTCTATTGTCAGCGCTTTGCAGCTTGGCTCTTAATCAGGCCGTTATCCTGAAAAGAGAGCACATGAAAGACTACCTCTGCTCTTACCTTCCTTTGATCTTTTTTCTCACTGATGTACGTTGGTCTAAATTTATCTTAAGCTGACAGAGCAAGATATTATTACTTTTTTTTTTTATTTACTGGATTGACGAGTGTTAAACAAAGAATTTAATGTTTTTATTTTTTCTTAAAATTTACTGAATCTGGCTCGATCAAAAGAGGAAAAAATAAAAACAGCTACTAGCAGAGATCAGACAAAGCGACACCGTAGGTGTGACTTGCGGTAAGCATCTTTGCAGCACAGTTTGTTTATTTTTCATATTTTCTTTAAAGCGTGTGGTGGGAGCTGAGCACTGCACTGACACCGCAGCTGATCCCAGGCCCAGGGTCTGCCAGCTGGCGGTGTGTACGTCCTGCGGGAGGGTGACTAAGCGCTGACCTGAGATCAGCCTTCGCCTGCATCTGGTGTTAGACAGCGAGAAAGAGGTCGACCTACCGACCGAACCCTCCCCACAGTGAATGGGTGTCTGTTCCAACCGACGCACACGCTCAGACGAGATCAGCCCGTGCACACATACAGTTGCTCAACTAGAGTCACCCAGCCAGCCAGCCTTCAGATGTACCAGAGGGCTGACCCACACAGATCACAGTTCGGCATTTTAAAATCCATTACCTACCTACCAGACCCCCCTACCTACCTACCAGAGTTCTTCGCCTCTGTCTTAGCTTCTGAAAGTGAGAGAGCTGACGAGAGATCAGTCTTCAAGAGCCTCCCAGCGCAGTGTATCTCCAAGTTGTAGTCATCCGTCCTTCAGTCCTTTCATCCTTCGCTTCTCTGTACTTGTTGTTTCTGCCACTGTCTCCAAAGGTAACCAAAAATCAAACCCCCTGACAAGCTCATGTTGATGGTGAAAAGAAACATTTGCAGGCTTGATGTAGTCTGAAAAAAAAATGGTGTTTTGTAGAAGTTTAAAGTTGATCCTTTTTAACAAGCATGCTCAGAGTGCGTAAGTGTGTGTCTGCATGTGAGAGCGCTTGGACGCGTGAGTGAAAGACAAACGGGCACCATGAGTATTAATGGGATGATGTGTCTGATACGTTTTTCTCACTGTGTCTCACTTGTTGCCTCATCGTTACCATTTGAAGCAACTTGTCTGTGTTTGTAGGTAAGGGGAGCATTGAGTTCTGCATTTCTTAGAGCACAAACGCTGCTAACCAGCAGCTCTAGAAGCAAAAGATGAGACGGTGTCAAAGACCTGCCATTTATTTCAATGAGCGTTTGCTCTGGGGGTTCAATTATGAATCTAGCTTTTGAACATAGATAGCTATTTGTGAGAAGATTAGAGGCAGATGACATGAAGTATACCTGAGAGGTCAAGGGTTGTTGTTAAGAATGTTAACACCTGTCCGATCTTTCTTCCACCCCTCCCCTGCGGCGAGCTAATTTCTCTCCCTTTCTGTTTCAGTCGTTCCCGTTCGGCAACTCCAAACCGAAGCCCCACTCCAGCAGACGACTGAGCCAAGGCGACTATTTACCCTCCCCTTTCTCGCCACCACTGTCCCTAAGACAAACCCTTAACCCCCTGCACCCTCTCTGCTTTTACGCCCCGGCAGCAACTTTTTTTGTTGTTGTTTTTGAATTTGTCTGTCTTGTCCCGGTTTCGTGTGTTTTTTTTCTCCCCAGGGCTGTAGTCCATGTGCATCCTTGTTTGAGATGTAATCAGTGCAGCAGATGAAAACAAATTTTCCACTAGATACAGATTGTTTTAGATGTTGATGTTGCTGTGTAGGCCATCCTTCTTATCTTTTTCTTTTTTTCCCCCAACACCGTTTTGTAAGAAGGTAATATTGAATGTTGCAGATTACTTTTAGCAGTAATTTGAGGATCCAAGTAAATGGATACATTTCTGAGAACCAAGAAGCCAGTTTTTCTTGGGGGGAAAGTTTCCCCATTGAAAATGTGTAAATGTTGTTTGATGCCTTGGTTGTTATCCCTATTTTCTGATTATGATGGCAGAGGGAGAGAACTGCCAGCTTGCATGCCTTTAAATGTGGTGCAACATTCCTGTTTTCTTTTTTTTTCCTTTTTTTTTTTTTTTTTTTTTTTTTTTTTTTTTTTTTTTTTTTAAACCTCTTTTTTTTTTTTTTTTTCTTTTGGTAACGTGCTTATTTTGTCTATATCCCCTCCTTTTCTGTGCCATTTCAACTTGACACTGTGCCTTCCTGTTCTGACCACTATTGACCTGGTATCCAGGATAACTCCACACTAGGTGGTATTTGGCTCTCTGTAAAATCAATACCCGTCTCTTCCCGTGTGTGTATAGCAGCATGTGTATAACAATAAAGAAAGATTCATTACTTCAACTGCAAGTTGTTTGCTGATCATCACAAGAACACAACTCTATTAAGACAATATTATGCCGTAAAGCTCATAGATTATAGTTTAATGCTAACAAATATGTTTTTTTTTACAGTAAAATTGTGACATTTGCTACTTTGTAGATGTAGGAAATTAGCCCAGAGGTTTACAAGGTAATTACATGCATCATGAAGAAAAGGACACACTTTTGGTAGTCAATGAGAAACATTTGCAATCATCACTTAATATAAATTAAATCTGTCCATGTTGGTCCTGAAATGGATAAAAACATACAAATCTATGTTCTATAAATGTAGATAAATACTTGGCCACATCCAAATCCACATCCTTTTTTTTTTTTTAGCTGTGTGCAAAAGCAAACATAATACTGGCAAGTCTAGTATCAATAAATATGTCTAGTATCAATAAATATGTCTAGTATCAATAAATATGTCTAGTATCAAATAAAACGAAAAGTGTGCATACTCTGTTTTTGTCAGTATATAGACCAAGCACCCGACACAGGGTCTTAAAATTAAAATTAAGCACTCTGCCACTTTGGATTATATTTTTTATTGTGTATAAACGATAACCAGAGGTCTTCTGCCACTGTGAACACTGCTCTCTACTCGCCACATGACCAAGGAAATGTGTAGCTTTGAATCACATTTCAGGGTTTTTTTTTTTAAGTGTATTTTACAGGGAACATTGATTGTGCAGAAGGTCTAAGTTAATTCTCTATTCTGAACCTATGTATGCATGCACACATGCATGTATGTGCAAATATATGTATGATCACACACATAGGAGGCTACACCCATATGAAAAAAAACACACACTTAAATCACCAGAACATCTAATACATGAAGTCTAGTCTCATCTTTAAATAAATGAATATAATGTATCCCAGATGAATAAATAAATGAACAACAGCTGATTTCAGTGAGAATTTTCCACCCGTCTGGTGCAAAATGTCTGAGAGTTTTTCTGCAGTCATGATTAGCTGCTGCTCAGCTCAGACAACAACAGCTGTAAGCCAGTTTAAAGTTTAATGAGGATTCGGTTACACAAGCTCGCTTCAAGCTAGCCTGTAAAAACATTATACACTGTAGAAATGTGCATGTGTGCAGTATGTGTGTATACACACACGCACACACACACACAAGACACATAATTAGAGTCTATGACACTTTGAGCCACATAAGGTCAGTGGGTCAGCGAGGCTAAATTACATAACGTCAGATTACGCTTACACCTTTGAGAGTCACAGGTCTGCTTCCTTTTCTAAATTTGCCTGAATAATTGAAAGTAAGCTCTGTCACTGTTTAACTGTAACAGTGTGTTCAGCACCGACAGATTCCCAGGTCAGAAATGGTCATTTAATCTCTGGCCGTCTACATACCTGACATCTGATGATCTGCCCCACATAGATGTTCTTGTATTTGTGATTAGCAGGCTGTCCAGATGACACAATAAAGGAGATTTACAACACATCATTGCAGTCTAAGGCCAAAGGAAGGAGTGGAGTGCTGAAGCAGTAATCCTTTTAATAATAATGTTCCTTTTTTAATAGTTGAGAAAATATTTTTCAAGCCAAATAACATGAGTGTAAAATATAAAACTCTTGAGGGTAGAGAATTAAGGATTTCTTTTTTCACGCTTAACGAAGGAAAATCCAATAAAAAAAAGTTTATTCGATGAAGAAGTTTAGAAATGCAATGCATACACACCCACTTAAGAT
This sequence comes from Hemichromis elongatus, assembly GCA_015108515.1. Lineage (NCBI taxonomy): Eukaryota > Metazoa > Chordata > Actinopteri > Cichliformes > Cichlidae > Hemichromis > Hemichromis elongatus. The sequence continues at coordinate 17,487 of VUQR01001506.1, read as the reverse complement.
TTCTTATAAACAAGAATTGGTGTTATAGAGCGCTGGGGTTTTATTTCATGACGTGAAGGTTTGCTGTAGAGTGAACTCAAAATGTCCTTTGAAATTCTACGTTGTGCTGACAGCCAAACATGTCTGTGTAAACAGGTTTACCCAAGGCCAGCTGATGCTAGTGCGCTCTCATTTAATTAGCCTGTGCTAAATCTCTTTAAGGCATGAAATCACCCCCACAGCAATCCACATAAAATCTCTCCTCCTTACTCGCCTCGGTCAAATTAGCCCGCACGCCCTTGGTCTCTAAAAACACGATCATCACCACAACAGTCACATCATGTCCTGCACATCCCCACGCTAAACAAGACAAAGCCCAGAGGACACGCAAATGTGCGTGTGCCCGTGAAAACTACCGTAGTATCTTAACAACAACGCGCTTTTTTCATACTGAAGGTTCACAGTATTACAGTTAATCTGCCTGAGTTATTCCATCTGTGCTGAATATTACTATTACAAAAAGATGTTATAACACAGAGGGAAAATTAAAAAAAAGACTTATGTAAATACTCAGACATGAGATTGATTAAAATGTTTCCCTCAGTGTTCTGAGTAATAATATGTAAAATACTGTCACTGCTGAACTGCTGCAGCTACAGACTTGTCAATCTCTTAATTTGGCTGTGTAAACACAATCCAAAGTATAAAGTGTATAAAAATAGAGCAAGAACAATAACGTCTGCTGTTTAATGTTAGAGGATTTAAAGACCCGTGGCACGTGCACAGACAGCTATCCCACTCGGAAGCAGCCACTTAGAGATGAGTTAAAACGGAGGAGGAGGGAGAGAGAGTGGGAGAAGCAAGAAGGTCAGCATCTTGCCAGCTGAGGTGACTAAGACCGGACTCAGAGCTGTGGGGAAAGCAGGACACGGGAGGTTTTGTTAGCAGGGTTTAACTTTATCTGACTGCTACTAAAAGTTTAGTACAAAAGGCTTGAAAAAAAGGAGACGGACTCACAGAAGGAACTCTGTGAAATAATCAGAAGCTCCTGTTGTTGCTGTATTGAGGCATCATGACACAGCAGGTCAGTGGCTTACTGTTCTTCAAACCCTTCTTTCAGAAGACACCCATCAGAGCGGACAGCCCTCTGCAACAGAGGCGGCACACACTCCCCGCCAGCGAGTTCAGGAACCTCACGCCACAGGATGCCATCAGTGTGTTTGAGATTGAAAGAGAAGGTAAATGCTCTTTTTTAAAAATTGGTTTCATATAACAAACCTTGTCTATGTCACTGGAAAACATATTAATGTGCAACTTCATCTTAGTGCCATTTAGAGAGTTAATGAGCATCTTTCTTTCACGCTTTCGTCTTCTTTCCTTCCACAAACTGACACACTCTCCGAAATGTCTTTTTTTTTTTTAACCTCCCCAGCATTTATATCTGTGTCTGGAGAGTGTCCACTTACCCTGGATGAAGTTCTTAACTTCCTGGGTGAGTGCCCTGAGCTGTCTCTGGGCTGGTTTGAAGAGGGACAGCTGGTAGCTTTCATCATCGGCTCTGGCTGGGACAAGGAGAGGCTTTCACAGGTACTAACACTAATGAAAAGCAGGTATTTCAAATGAAATTGTCTCATGTTGGTGAAATGATTGTGATTTCTGTGACTCTTTAATTTTCTTTTTTTTTTTAAATAACATTACTTCTAGGAGGCCATGACTCAGCATGTCCCAGACAGCTCCACTGTGCACATCCATGTGCTGTCCGTGCACCGCCACTGTCGCCAGCAGGGCAAGGGCTCCATCATCTTGTGGCGCTACTTGCAGTACGTGAGCTGCATGCCAGGCTTCCGTCGAGCTCTACTGATCTGCGAGGACTTCCTCGTGCCCTTCTACCTCAAGGCTGGCTTCAAGGAGATAGGGCCATCAGCCATCACAGTATCTAACATGCACTTCCAAGAGATGGAGTACACTCTGTGTGGACAGGCGTACGCACGGCGGAACAGCGACTGCTAGTCCCTCGATCCTTACCCTCCAGTCTCCGCTCCACTTATTTCTAACATGGACTCTTGTTAAGCACAAATTACCGCAGCCAGAGAAAAGAGAGCGTGAGTATAGCTGGCCTGGGTTCGGTATCCTAATGCGTCCCCTGATCCACTCAACGTGGAGGGCGGTCTGTGTTAAGGCCTGAGGGGACCAACAGTGGATTTACACGCTCAAGCAACAAAATAGATTAATGTTGTTTTTGGTTATTTATAGAAGGCAGTTACTGTAAACAACACCTCAGCGTAAAGACAATTCTGTTTTTATAAACCATACAAACCCAAGCTGTAATACAATTCCATAGCATGTTGCTGTTTTGTTTGAACTCTTATGACTTTAAACACTTTAAAGCAATCTTCACCGTGCGCTCAAGCAGGAGAGGCAGACATTTTCATTTTGTAGATTTTTTTTTTTACTTTTGTTTTCAAATACATGTGAGTAGACAGGTAGCTAAAACACTACCGTGTTCAAAACAGTAATCACTTCTTGAGAAGCAATAAACGAAAAAAAAGAAAAAGAGATAACATTCGAGTGCTCAGCATAATGTAACAAAAATATGGCAGTAGTTGGTACATTTATCAACAAGGCACCAAAGGTATCAACATCTGATTTTGTCCCTGCTTTTGTATGAGGTTGCCTGGATAATAATATTAATAAATCTTTTGCCTGGAGGGTGAAATTACAAAAAATTGAAAGACAAAAAAAAAGCGCTGGCTTTTCTCATTTCTGCAGAAGGACAGCTAGGTGTTTTGATGAGGTTCACAAGTGCCGTAGCTTTGTTTCACTGGACAGTGAAGGAGTGATGATGAAAATAAGTCCTTATGATGAGTGGTATGGGTATTCATATTGAGTAAAATAACACAAGCATATTATCATAGTCCACATAGAAGAGGGAGACAATCCCCCAGCCAGTCTGTGTCTTTTGACCTGATGCCTTCCTGCAGCGCTCACACTTTAGTGGAGGTGAGCATTGAGGTCATACTTCTCGCAGAACTTGTCTGTAAAGGGTATGCAGGTGAGCAACTCGCACCATTCACACTTGATTGGGTAGACGTAGAAGAGCACCACGAGGCCTGAAAAGAGTCCAACGAACACCAACAAGAAGATGATAATCTGGCAGCGTTTGCGGTACAGGTCCATGCGGCCAAAGCTGATATAGGGTAGGAAGGCGAAGGACAGAAAGAAGCCAGAGATGAAGCCGCAAATGTGGGCAAAATTGTCGATCCAAGGCAGCAGCCCAAAGGCAAAGAGGAAGAGCACCACACACAGCAGCTTGGTGAAGGCCCTCCAGGGCTGAGCCAGGATCTGCCAGCTCTGAAACAGCTCCACAAACAGGCAGGCCAGAATCCCAAACTGCGAGCCAGCTGGACCCACCTGAGACAAAGACAGCCAAGAGGGACAGAGGCATGAGAAAATATAATGAAATGTTCCGTCTTTTACATCTGATAAAAATTACTTGTCATTTTGTCAAAGGTAGGGTGTCTAGCTGGTGATCACCTCTGCTCTGTAGGGGAGGAAAATGGCTGAAGCTAAGTTTCCAGTGATGCCACTGAGTATGTAAATGATTGAGATGCGCAACCAGCCTGCCAGCTTCTCCAGATCCCTCAGGATGGTCATCTGGAAAGCCACCGACACCAGGCAGTGAAGGATTCTGGGAGGACAGACAATGACAAAAAGTTCATGTGTGTGACGAGTGCGATGAGCGAGTGAACGCGGGTGAAAAGCAGCACGTGTTGAGGAGATAATCCCTCCATGTTGAAGAGGCAAGCCCCTCAAGAGCCGAGTGGGAATGACTTTGCTCAACAGCAAAATCAGCCTCCATCTCACTAAAGCTTAATGAGTTCGTGTAGCCAGGGCACTTTGTTTAATTACCCAGGAGAGAGATGAGAGACTGAATAAAGATGAAGCACTGCTCTGCTTAAGGTCAGCTCTTTGTGCTGCCTGACTGACAGGTCTAAACTACACCAAAGAGAAACTGACAGTCTGATATATACTGTGAATAACTGCAAGTAATGAATACATGGAAAACAGCTGGAGTATCTTTAGCCAACTGCACATCAGCCACTGCTGGTTCATCTGATATGAAGATTCCCCGTATCTCTCTAATGATAATACATTATAATAACATTATTATTTATAGACTTTTAAATGTGAATAAAGACAGGGAACAGTTAAACCCCCCCAACAATGGAGGTGAGAACAGACCTCCCTTTGAATTTGTATTGTATAAAAGTCCTGGTTTAAAAAATATATATATACAAAAAAAGTAAATTCCCGAAATGTTATCTGATGTGCTACCAACAGGGTCATGAACCCAGAACTGCCAAAAAAAAAAGAACATTTGCAAGAGTCAAATGTGACGAGTGAAGCATCAGCAAGAAGAATCAGAAAACCTGACACTTATCTGCCTATTCATGCAGCACGCACTCCTGTCACTATCTGACACGTCAAACATTAAAATGTCAGTATTTATATCTAACACATTATAATGTGTAATATTCAGCTATTCAGCAAACTAAGGAACATTACATTTATTAATTGCTTTACAGTTCAGTCACGCATAAGTAAAAATTGCCGGTTGCCTGTAGCGCACGCACCGCTCTTCAGCCTCTGGGTGACCGCTTGCAATTGCAAGGCACTAAAGGGCCTATACATGTCAACTAGCCAACACGATTTCAACACTTCTTAAACTGGCATATACTCCCGTACACTGTGTATTATTTTTTTTGACACTATAGTTTTTATTGAAAGTTTCGTCGCAGTTTAAACACAGACATGTATTACATTTCGGGTGAAATAAACAAACAAGCATATAGTCAAAACAAATTTAACTAAATCGAACAGAAGGTGTGGGTGCACTGTGTATTATTTTAATAATCAAAGACAAGCAACCAAATATAACCTTTTGTCCGTAAAGGCACTATTTGTCCTCACCTCCTTTTGTTGTACGCATCTATTCGTCCTTCATATATGTGGTAAGAGACGTCTCTGTATTTGATTTGTTGTGATACGAGGACATATTGGCACCTAGAGTTAATTTCCTTGTGTGTGGCAAATATCTTGGGCGAATAAACCTGCCTGATTCAGATCTTTTAATAATTTCTGTTTTCGCTGCTTGGTGCTAACACAGACCCTGACGTGGACCATTTTCACTGTCGGACAAGAAGAACAGTTCTGCTTAATTGTCCCTCTGGTTGGTGAAATTAGTTATTATTCATTTCTTTTTGTTTTATCCAGCTCATGTTATAAGTTGTTTTGAAACAATAACTAAACACCACAAAACCTGTTAAAACTTTCCAACTGTTACTTTTAGTAGTGCTTGATTCTTTTGCCAGGTAGAAGTCGGAATTAGCAGCTAGTGCCAGCAACTGACTCACCCAGCATGCAGGAAAAGTGAGAGCCAGAGCCTGTAAAACTGATCTGGAACCTCAGGGTTGAGGAAAGGCAACAGTCCACACACATCGTCCATGCAGTGCACCTAAAGAAAGGGCAGAACACAGAGTCATGACACAATAATATTACTCAGCCATAATAAAAAACCGAAACAAAGAATTGGAAAACTGGAAAGAAAGACAGAAACCTACACACTTGCATAAACATAAAAAACACATCTTTCTAATCAGCACTGAGTGTTTTTCTTTCTTTCTCTGTAATGAACAGAGTTGCTTACTTGAGAGCAAAGAGTAGCTTCCTCATGAAAGTAGCCCTTCATGAAGTCACAATATTCCCGGGATGTAATTTCACACCTTGAAGAAAGCAAACGGCGTGTGTTCAGCAAGTCAATTAAATGGTTATTCATTGAGTGTGCAATTTATTTGGAATAAATGTTTCTCTCCTCACCTCCCTTTGGTTCCAATGCAGCAGGGTCGGCCTGTGATGGTGCAGTCTATATGAGGCAGGTTGGTATGGTTCCCTGTGTTGTACCTGGTACAAACCTAAAAGCCGGGGCAAAAGGGGACAACAGCCAGTTCATACTGATTATTTATGGAAAAAAATGTAAAATAAAATAGAATGAATTCTTTAGTGTATTTTTTTTTTTTTTTTTACATCTCAGCTATACCACAAACAAGCATGTTTTATACTGAGAATAATATAAAGTAACAGTGGGAAATATGGTTACATTACTAAATATCTGTGTTTTGAGTTATAATATAAAGGCTAGAAGGGTGTCAGGATGTACCAGTCGTAGCAATAAATGTGAGAATTCAAAACTGAAATGATGAGAAAGCTGAGGATGTATGCATTGATAGCGTCAGGGAAACTCTTTTAATGCATTTAATCGATCCTTAGTAGAAGGACAGTGGTTGGTCGCCCTGCAGCGCTGAGGGTACCAGCTCCCCAAGAAAACCGGCACAAGCACAGGGACAACATGCAAACCCCACGCAGAAGGGCCTAGTTCTAGATTTAAATCCTGGACTCCCTTGTCCACACAATAACAATCTGATCTATCCTTCTATCCAAGCAGTGTTTCAGCGTACTCACTGGCCACTTGGTGATGTCATCAGGCCATTCATGAGGTGACACTGAGGCTGGCTCTAGACATATCCTGGAAGCACAGAATGTATAGCAGTATAGTGTCGCTATCATTAAATTAACACTGCAAGCTTCAACCACTACTAGCGTGCCTTACCTGGGATCCTGATGGCACACTGAACCGTACTGTCTGTCTTTACCATTTAACTTGGGAGTGCTGGGATGCCTTGGCCATTTCACCCACACAGCCAGAGTACTCTGAAAACAAAAAATCAAGGTTGCACACAGCTTCTCTTTGATGCAGAACTGCAAATGTCAAGGCTCCCAAAATACCGAGCATTCCTCCTCTGAGGTTTGGACGCAGCCTGAGCGATCGTTGCGAACACAGCAGGCAGAGTTGCTTTCGATGGCTCTCTTTTCCCTGATGAGATCATGCACTTGCTGGTCTTGGCGCATGCATGGAGAGTATTTGGCCCCCAGGTGGATCAGGGCTTCCTAAAAACAATGGATGAAGATATAAAGGAAAAAAATTAAATACTTTACTGATATTTATGAATGAACTCTAAAATTAAAAAAATAAGAAGAAATGAACTGAAAAAGACAGCTTACCGAACTGGGCCCAATCCAAAAGTTCTCTTGCTGTACAAACTTGACATTTTCATACACACCTTTGTTTCTTAAAACCTGAGTTATCACACACACACAAAGAACGAAAGGTTACACATTAATGAAAGATGAAAACTGCATCAACGCACGTACAGCCTCCATATGAACCTGGACTCACAGAATCAACCGTCTCATGCTGGGAGAAGCCTGGAGGTGCAAACCCATAGATGGACACAGCCAAGATAGTGATGAGCAAATGGACAAAGGTGATCCAGTATGTAAAAAAAGGCCTAGAAGAGACAAAGAACATGTCTAATAAGCAGCAGCTACACATCCATCAACTTCACCCACTGCGGGGTGGAACTGCGCATTAGTGCGATGTTTTGTACCTGTGGTCATCCATATCCTCTATTTGTCTCTTGACGTAGCTGTCAATGCGCTTGCGGTAGGTGCGGTTTGTGAGCTTCCCCACCATGCCCAAGCCATAAGGCCGTTTCTCTCGGGCAAAAAGCTTCTTGACAGGAACACCAATGCGCTGCCCACGCCGCTGTCCGTGAACACTCACGACCTCCTGCCTCAAGGGCACCTTTGGTGGTCCAGGAGTTCCTTCTTTGGCTTTACGCCACCCTCGCTCCAGAGGTCTGAAATAAAAAGGAGAAGTATGCCCTCAGCAAATGTTGCACTGTCTTTTAGAACAGATTTTCAACTTGTGATAATGTTAGACAACATCACCAACCAGAATCACAACCCTACACTGGTCGCCTGTCAGATTTTTATATTGATTTTTATATTCTATAACATATTTTCGGACACACTAGTCTAAAATAACACCACTGTCAGAGTCATATCTTTTGCACTTTTCATGAGAAAAAACTGCTTTCCAGGAATGAAGATTCATGTTAAAATCAGCCTCACTGACAAACCCTGTGGGAACTCACAGCATGAGATGACTTCTTTCCAGCTCGGTCTTATCTAGGGCGCTGCCTGTCAGCTCTGTCTCATCCTTCTTGCTGCTGGGCTCGGCCTCCTTCACGGCCGCCTCAGACGGTGACTCAAAGACTTCGTCTGCGTACGTGGACAACTCCTCGTGCATCAGAATATCCTACAAAGAAGACAGTGATTAGGGGTTTTGAAACATGAACAAGAATATTGTTTTCAGTCCCGTCTTACTCTAGCAAAGAAGGATGTGTCCAATTCATCAGGAAAGTCAACCATATCTTCCTCCATGAAGCTTGCGGGGGTGAAGCTTCGTCTTTGAGCCCGTCTTAGAGTGCTCTCCCGTAATGAGCGCCCCTGAGAAATATACACACAGAAACAGGTGGAATCTCATCACCGCAGACAACAAAGTGAACCAGCAGGAATAAAGCCCAAAAGTGTTTTATTGTACAGAATTAATGCAATTTTTTTATAAAGACTGCATGTTTTTGAATGTAATCTGTTTATTGGATGCCTCTCTCCCACCTTGACCAGCGCTGCTGCAGCCCTGAAACTCATCTTTGCCACGGACTCCCTCTTACGTCGGCGAGGCAGCCGATTGAGACCTGAGCGGGAGCTGGTGAAGGAGCAAAGCGAAGCAGCTCCAGGGGTGATGGGGGTCTGGGGCACGCTGTAACCATCCACCTCCTCCACCATGCGGAATGCTCTTCCTCGCGCCAGTGGGTCCACAATCTGAAGATCAGTGGATCAACAAGTTAGGCAGATCACATATAATGTTTTACCTCAGATATCAGATACGTGTTTTCAGTATGAAGTTCCTCTCTTTAATGAAAGCCATAAATACCTGTCTTTTTTCATCAAAATTACACATTTAATTGGCGATCACGCATCGGAATTTCAGGAGCGTGACCATGCCTCCAAACACACTCCTTCCGGTCGTCATCTACATAGGTTCCCCCAGTTCCACAAGCTGTTCGTTCTCGTTTACGTGCCCCACCCTCCCTCCCTCCTTGTTTTCAGTTCCTTAACTTCTTCACTTCTATTTAGTGCATGGGGATCTGCCAGGCCCGGGAGCCGTCGCCAGTCCCCTTCGAGGCCTTCCCCAAACCGCAGCACAACTCACGTCCAAGCATTCACCATAACCTACTAAAATGCCGTCAAACCTAAAATCAGGACGTGGGCCCAGCTAGTGAATTGTAATCACAAACAAAATAAACAGTGTGACACCTGCACTTACACGGTCAGTATTATTTTCATGTTACATAAGTTTGGCTTTATTATGCATGCAGTGTCAAAGTGCCCCTTTACCTTTTGCATGCCATGTTGTGAGGAGGGGACATAGAGGGGAGGTGGAGTCTCAGTGCTGGTCAAGGAGATGTTGTCCTGGCTGGGCAGATCCATCTCTCGGATCACCTGTGGTTTCAGCTTTCCATAGCGTAGGCTGCAGTGGCGCAAACTTTTCCTCTGCCATCTCTGAGTGGCGTCTCCATCCTTACTGACTCCAAACCAGTCTGCCGTTCCCCTTAAAACCACAAACACCAACTTTTCAGTTTCATTTCCCACAGAGATATTAAATTCACCTACCTCGCTAAAGAAAGGCAGAGAGAGAGAACCCTGCAATATATAGAGGAGTTGGTCGGCAAACATGCAAAGGACTGATAAGACAACACTTCCCACGCTGTAAAAAGGTGTCCTAGCTAGTGTAAGTAATGGGCACAGGAGAGGGAACAAGTCTAGGCATGTACTGTATATGTCCAGATACACTGGGAAAGACACACATTTACACACTCCAAATATATATGCGGTGTAGTCACGCACTTTTAGGAACTACTTGAGTTTTGAGGCGCCAAATAAAATCCAACATATTAAGCTTTCCTAATCTAAAGTGACACCAGCAGACAGCAAATCCCATTAAACACACAATAAGGATGCTTTTTAAGTTTTATTTGTGTCCCACTCTGCACACTGGCACATTCCAGTAACCCTTGATGTATACACATGCAATCATGTTGTTTAAGGTGAAGCCTAATAAGTACCAGAGCAAACAATGTTACAGCCCCACCCCCACCCCGCAGGGCAGGAAGTGGAAGTGGAAACATTCTTCAAAGGAAAATTCAGGCAAGCTAGCTGTTTCTGCACTAATTGCCAGCTGCAGAGTGACTGATTGTGTTTATGTATCCTTAAGCTCACCCTTTCCTTAAGAAAATGCAATATATGTGTGACCCTTAGTTCTTGAAGTGTATGCAGGTGACAGGACTGCGTGATATTTAAGCACAGACTTTGAGAGACTTTTATTGTGTCGACTTGGTTTCTGTAATTATGCCTGGTCATTGTCACTGCCCAGGATCATGCTCTGTAATCTAAAGAGGCCATCAAATCCGGCATGTCATCTTTAAAATGCCGCTTCGCTAATGAGCACCGCTCAAAGACAACATATACATCTTGTGATTTGTTTGGCAGATGTGTAGGGAAGTGACCCCTCCCAGTGCCATTATGGGCCATTACTACAACATCTGTTTGTAACAGTAACAGGAAAATAACAGCTTTTGGTTTTGCATCCCCCTTCTGACTCATTTATAAAGAAGTCTTTGTGGTGATGACATGACGCATGGATGCAACATTCAGTGACTAAAAGAAAAATGGTTTGTGTGAGTCCTGTGATTTGGATCTTGGGTGATTCAATCAGCTGGGTTGATACCAATCAAATGTATAAGGCTGCATTAAAAGTATCAAGCAAATATAATACAAGCGTGAACTCTGTAATTACAGATCTCTAGCTTCATTCTAAACCAAACACATCCTGCCGTACCTGAGCAGAGTTCTGGAGAGAGAGTGGTGTTTCCTGGTGCTGCGCCGTGCAGCCCGCTGCCCCTTAACGGGCACTGTGTTAATCCGCTCAAAGTGAACCCTCCTGCTGCTGTGACCAGGCAGAGCAGGACCACGAGGTGGCGAGAAGGGACAGAAAGGGGAAGGAGAAGAAAAGAGAAAAGACAACAACTGGCAGTGAAAAGGAAATGTGCAGCTGGATAGCGCCGTGGCAGCCATGCGGAGAGAGCAAAGCAGATTGTTATGTAAAGGTTTTCATTTAGAGTTCCAAAATTAGGAAGGTATTACCAGGCAGAGGACATCAAGATGTAAATGGGAAGCAGTTAGGAAATTTGGAAAAAGGTAAGGGAGGGGAAGTTACTTTTTAACATGCCACCACCACTATTTAACTTTGCATTGCATCCCATAAACTGTAAACTAAAGTCCCAAACCATAACAAACCTCATGTAGGCTATAGCTTCATTGCATGCTTCTCTGCTAAAGAGGTGTTAAGTTCTTAAACTTAAAATTATGAATCTTAAAGGTGTTAATCCTAAACCTGAATATTGTCTGTGACAGCAATAAAAAAACAACAAAAACGGTGTTTTACCTCTTAATGGTCTGAGTGATGGATGACTGGCGTTGCAAGACCGGCCGCCGGGTGTCAAAGACATCGCGGGGTGGGGAATGGAGGTGAGAGGGCTCGACTGGCATGCTGATACTGCGCAGAAACCCCTGTCTCTTCACCGGCTGCAAAGGAGAGGATTCATTGGAAAAGTGTTAACACATGCCGTGACACAAATGACAACAGTGACAAAAAGTAAGGGAAAGAGCACCTGAACAAATGTGGGAGGCTCGTCTAGTGACATCTGAGTCGTGGGAATGTCCAGCCTGAGCCAGGGAGGCTTCTTCCTCTGCAGGCTGCTGGTGCTTTCCCGCTGTGGTTCAGCCATGTTCTCTGTCCCACCCCAGGCCTGCCAGCTATGCACACAGAGAAGGAGCAGATGGCATTAATATAATGAGCCTCAATGCATTAAATGCAATTAACAGAAATACCACAGGGCCACAATCCGCATGTGTTTTCTACTGTAAACACGGTGATCACAGTGATTTTGTGCTGCAGAAGTGCTTCACAAGAGGGTGCTAAGGCCCCTTATTTGACTCAAGCATGGGCGTTCACACAGTTTCACACAGTTCTGGTTATTAGACGGTAAAGTGGAAACCACTGAGAATAGTCTACAGCTGTTCACTCCTTCCTTAAAACCAATCATATCTTTTTTTTAAAGCAATAAATATCTTTTCAGAGTGAGGAAGTTGGCAGTCTTCAACATAATCCCTTAATTCTACAGTTAAAAATCAAATGTAATCCTTCTTTGCGGTTAAAAGCAGCTTTACATGAGACTAATGACTGTGTATGCACTCCCACGACGAGGCCCACGGACCACAGAGGGTGCACAGTATACGTCAGCATCAGAATGCCCCGTCTGTAGCTGCAGCCTTATTATCACCAGCCTTTCCTTTAATTGTCCTATCATCCAACCTCACTTCTCTGGGTATGTTTTCTATTATTTTCCTTATTCCCATTAAAATCTGCACTCTTTAACCCCTTTACTCACTTGCACTTCCAAAAATCAAACAGTACCCTATGAATTTTTTGTGTTCGCATTTAGCATTAATTAAATCAACCGTTCAGTCAGAGGAATTAACAAAATAACTGACTGGCTTTCTTTAAAGTGAAAAACTATAGAGTGGTTAAAAACCCCAAATAAATCCGAAAAGTCCCTTCCCTGTCCTTGTGCGAGCTCTGACTGGGCTTCTCATGAGGTTAAAATGCCTCACAAGACTGTTGCCACAATGGCAGTTTTTATGTTTTTAAATCACATCAGGGGGTTTGACTCGAGCTTTCATCAGCCACACTGGGTCACATCCTCACTTCTCTTTTTACAGCTCAAGCGTCTTAAAAACAAAAAATGCCCACGCCTTCTAGTGACCACATCTGCTTCACATTGCCAGTTAAATGCACCACGGGCTTCTGTTTCAAGCCAAAGTGATGATGGGAAGTGTTGTCAGTAGATCTCAGCAGAGCTGGAAGGAAAACCTCACAACCTCATCGCCAGTGTGCTAACATTTAAACATGACTGACCTCTTCCTGACAGATATTTCTTAATTTGCAAGCTCATAAAAGGGATGGTATAATTGCTGTGTTACATGCTGACATTTCTCCCACCGCGATGCTGTGAAAGTGCTACTTGAAGCAGAAAATCTAGATGGCATCTTTATAACACAACAGCATCCACTTAATGGCATTATTTTGTGGGTTTATCTGTCATTCACTTTCTCCGTGGAACATTTTGGACTCATGCCCCTATTAGGTATTCATCCTGACTACTGTTTGACCTTGAGTGACACTTCCTGATACCAGAGTATCACCGCAGACCGGACTAAAGCCGGCTGGTGATGAGTCACAAACGGATTGATGAGTAGAGCGATGGCAGCATGCAAAATGTATTTACTTTTTTATCATTCTCCACTTTGTCCCATATATTTGGCCTCCGGTGACTTCACTTATGTTTAATCTGTTTCATCTACATGTAAATCCACTGAGGAACAATCACAGTCTTCATCTTTGTCACAGCCTAGCCGCTAACATTTGGAAAATACAAATGTGACACCAGTCACACACACTCACTGTTGCAACAACAGGCATCTCTCTTGCCCCAAGCTAGAATATCCAACATTTAATTACTTTTGCCATTAGTTCAAACAGCGGGGCTCCTGATATAGAGCAGATCACTGAAGGGAGGGAGGGAGGGAGCATCCGCTTCAGGGTTGCAGACGGGCATAAACTGGGACTGAACTGAAGCACCCAGAAGCTAATTTTGATTTATGCTTAATCTGTTTTGATTGCTTTGGCTTAGGCCACTCCTACTTTAACTCATTTTGCCCTGAATGCTGTGTTGATGGTGCTTTGACTTCAGAAAATAAAGGAGGGTTAGGTGGAATCAGATTAGCTGACTCTTATTGTTTCAAGGCTTCCTCCTGCTTTAGGCTCTTTTCTTGCCTACTGCGTCCCACTCGTTTTATCCATATTTGCATAAGTGATTGTCATTTACAGGCAACCACAAGTTTCATATTTAAACTTTTTTTTTAAAATTACGTAAATAATGTTAGAGGGAAAATGTGATACCTGAAAGAGATGTGTGCATATCCCACAGAGCAAGAACAGCAAGAATGGCAAGAACTGTATCCCAGTCATGTGTAATCTGTAAAAGTAGTCTTGCTGGACATGCCAGTATAACCTGATGTGGCAGGATTAATGGATCCATATGCTACTGTTATAGTTTTCATTTGGTCTACTGGTCAGTGGGCTGTAAGGGCGATTGGTCAAATCCCAATGTAAACTTCTAACTTTTAACAGACAGACAAGCCAAATGCTTTGGACGTTTCTGTCTTTCTCTCCCGTCTCCCTCATAAGCGTCAACATTGCAGCTGACCTGGCATGGGCTCTCGATTCGTGTCTGTGGAGGAGTTTAGCTGGAACAGTGGGCACAGTCATTGCTGGGTTGCACCAACACAGTTTTTACAGTGAAAATTATAAATCACTGCAAGGAAAAGGTCAGATTCAAGGCTGGTCCCTGTCTGAGAAAAGACTGGACATCACAGGCAGGATGTCCTTCAGGAGCAGATATCCTTAAGGGGAAGAGGAGTTAAACTCTGTCTTTGGCACCTATTCAGAGTGCTGGATTATCCTTTCCTCAACATTGCATTGTTATCTGCAATCACTTAGCGAATAAAGGCTAAAACACACCCTAATGTCTACTATGAAGGTGACTGTGCTTTTTTTTCTTGTGTAGATGGTGTATGGCAACAATTTCAAATGTCTAAGTGTTTACATTCCCACTGCTGATTGATGTCTGCATACCGCAACCACCATGATTAAATCTACTTTTTTTTTTACATTTCCAAAAGATTTGTTTAGACTTCAAGATTCACATCTAAAGCGGGAAAGGGAAAACACCCACATCCATAAATTAGGACTGCGCCTCGCAAGACTGGCTCCCTGCCGTCAACTGGTCCTTGTAAGAAACTAACACTTCCTACTCAATCACGAGATCCACGACAGCGTGGATTGTTTTTCATTCTGCCTCTCCAGGACACATTAGGCAGCAGAAGACAGACAGGCGAGCAAAACACAGAGATCAAGCTGACATCTCTCCAGGTGCAGGGACGTCCAATGGGCCATAATGAGTGGGGCTGACAAGCATAACCGGAGCTCTTATTCTCTGTCGGGGAAGCTGCCTTATAGTCTGCATACAAACTCGAGCCCAGTGAAGTTTTCCATGCCATCATTTAATGTAATCACTTGGGAAATGGTCTTCAGTCGTGCAGATAAAGACGTTAGCTTATGACAACGTAGGCCCAGCTGTCACAGGTGAGGCTTAAAGTCAAATAGAAGACAAGCTTGGAGGATGAAGCTTTTAGTGCCACCTCGGACACTTTCAGGAGCAGGAGAGAGAAAAAGCTTCACCCAGATGGAGGCCGTGCTATTTTTCTCTGCAGCATATCAGTTTTTGTCCTGCAGCCTGTATGCCTCAAATATGTGAAGCACCTTGGCTAAGCGCATAGCTCTTGTGTTTTACATGACTGTCATAAATAAAATAGTAATCTGGCTGTGACCTCCTTTATATCAGTGACATTGCCTTTTTCACACATGCCTGCTTTACGATCTACAGCTCTCGGTCATTCGCTTACATGTAATGAAAACAATTAATTTTAATTTTTTCCCAGTACAAAGGACTTATCTAGGTATTTACCATGGGTATCAAATTTACGACTCAAACATTTCTGAGATAATTAGTCTATTTGTACAGTCTCGGAATTTTCTCCATTCGGGGTCGTCTATAATCTCAGTGAATGCCATACCCACATTCCACAAGAGCTCTGGTAGAAATTAAGCCAAGCTAAAATGGCAGCGCCAAAAACCACATGAAGTCTAACAATTATGGACAGGAGCTGGCTGGTTTCCGGGTACTGTGCGTGCTCTGCTGCTATGTGCTGCTCTACAGGAGGCAGACAGGCTGCAACCACACTTCGGGTGGCTGAGAGAGCTGTGTCACTGAGGCTGACAGAGCCTAAGGTGGCTGGCCAAGTAGGGTCCTGCTTGTACATCCAAGGTTTCCGTTGGAAAGGAGGAAGGGCTGGATAGGAAGGATGGATGACCTGGTTAATCCTAGGGTTGAAAAATCAAGATACCTGATTCATGAAAGCACCGGTGCTTTCTGGCCTCGGGCTTTCTCTGTCGATACATTTTTGGTTTCATTTTCATTTTTAATCCTGCATGCTGTTCCTGCAGTGGTTTTCTCACTAAAGCCGAGCTTTAATTAGCACTCTAGCATTACTTAAACATCCTTGCTTAATGGATTTTTTTACATTTGTATGTAATCTATGCAAATTCCAGACAAACTGACAGGTTAGGGACACGATGAACAAACAGGTTAGTTTTGTTCCCCCATACTCTAACAGTTAGTCATTCACTATAAATGCTTCTACTATCCATTGTTTCTCATTTTTCTCTCCATGCTGGAGGCAAGACTTAACACTGGAAACAATGGAGGGAAACCACAGTATTTAAGCAGTCACTCTCCATTAGTTATTCTTTTACCAGTGTAACTAGAAACACTATTCATAAAAGGCTCTTTGTAGCAT
The DNA here is from genome assembly GCA_015108515.1 of Hemichromis elongatus. NCBI lineage: Eukaryota > Metazoa > Chordata > Actinopteri > Cichliformes > Cichlidae > Hemichromis > Hemichromis elongatus. Next base: position 945 of record VUQR01001506.1, on the reverse strand, counting down.
AAATACACAGCACAAAAAAAAAAGAAAAAGTCTTCAAATTAAATGCCATCTAGAGCTGAAACACTCTTAAATCAGTTTCAATATGCAGTTGACAGAAGCTCCCCAAAGGGAATTTCGTAATGATGAGTAGAAACTTGTGGCTATACACTCATTCACAGAGAATGGGTGGAGGTATCTCACACTGACAGATGATCTAAATATAAATCATTTGCACAAAACAACACTGCAGGCTTGTGTCTTGTGTAGTTTCTGCATGCATCTGAGACCCATCTGCGCATTAATTGTAGAAGGTGGCTTTTGATCTTTATATAGCACATTGTGCCTCCAACGGGGATGAATTAAGAAGCTGACGAAACTACAAAGCTACTGATATTTCATTCGGGCGTGGAGGAGAGAAAACAGGCGCTAAAAATAGACGCGGTATACTGCACGGCACACATTATTGCCAGGTGACTTCACCAGTTGTGGAAGTTGATTTGATGATAGAGTTACAAGTTATGATATAACCAAGGGAGTAATTAGAACACGCCACTAATGTGTCACTTCTTTTCTGGCCACTCTTGCGAGTATGAGAGCAGTGGGAAAACAAAATTGAGCTGTGTGGTCCAAACTTCGAAGCCACTCTCTATTTCCACTGATTATTATGCATATTTTACAGAGAAGAAAATACTCTTTGAATCACTGCCACGGGCATGAGAGTCAAGCGCAACTGAGCGCCAGTAAAAGCTGCAGTCATCTGATTTGACCCTAGTGACATGTGACAGCCTGTCACAGCAAACCAGCCCTTACGACATTAAAAAAAATACACACAGAGGCAGCAGAAATATCCAACGCAGCTGACCCTTAGATCAAGTGTCACAGCTAGCTGAGGCGCAGGCATAGTGGGCGTGCGAGCCTGCTGTGACTGGCAAGGTAGATGGTGGGCATGGATGATATGCCCAGCCG
>VUQR01001505.1:0-10876 GCA_015108515.1 Hemichromis elongatus | reverse complement strand
AGTTGTTTTTTTTTTTTTTTCCCTATCTGAGTGGCGCAGAACCAGTTCAAAAGGAAAAATTGTCACTGAGCTCGTAGCCCAGTCCATGTGGATTGTTGCTCTTTTATAATGTGTTGCCTGGCCACTGTTGATCCTTTCGCTCACTGTAATCCATTTTCTAGTGCTTAGTCAGGACGCACGCAATCACATCCCTGTGCAATATATCACATGTCCATTTTGCATCCGTGTTAATATTACACAAGTGCCACAGCCTCAGAGCTAAAAAAAAAAAGAAGAAGGTGACCTGTCGGTAGAGTCAATAGTCAATGAGCCTGTTAACATCGGCAAACTGTATATATATTAAGATATATATATATACATATCTATGGAGATGTATATACATATATGCATTTTTTACACCATATAAACAGATAAAAATAAATGACAAGAATTTTGCTTTTAAGATTGAAATCTGCTTCTTTATGCTCTTTCTTGCTCCCCTTATAAACATTGATTCATACTTTTATGTGCTTGTCTGGCAGTGATCACTGTGTGCTGCAGAAGAAATTTCATGGGTCAGCTGATTGTTTCAAGCACATTGTCAGAAAAAAAGAAAAAGAAATGTGTTTGCTTTATGTGAGAAAAGAGAGTATTTTGGGGGATTCAGCGTGAGAAGCGCTTGATGTTCCTGTCTTTTTCTCTCCAAGCCAACTTCTTTTCTTTTCTTTTTCCCCTTGTCACAGCCGATGTCGTCGGTGCGGCAGTTCAGAATAGCTTCACTATGTGTGCTTTGCACACACACAAACACACTGTAACATTCCACTTCTTAGGGCTCTGTAATTCTCTGTAAATTCCACCATTGAGTGTGTTGTGTTGTGCATGTGTGCGCGTGTGTGTGCATTCCTGCCTCTGGAAGCCGAACATCTCATCACACAGGGAAGGCTACAGGCTGACTGGATGTTAATAACTAGAGATCGTCAGAGCAAAAAGCTGAACAAAGAGAGGAAAAAGGAAAAATAGGACGAGGTGAAGTGGCGATTCTAGCAGAGTGTGGCTCTGAGCGGTTGGCTGATGACGTGAAGTGCTGCACACACATCTGGAACAGCTTGAGCAGCTGCACCTGAAGAGCAGGGCTCCTCCACAAAGCCTCTGCCGGCACTTTTTCTGTATCCCCGGTGCTCTTTTTCCTCCCCCGTTTTCTCTCGCAGTCTCTAAATCTTTCTCTCTCACTCTCTCTGTTTACCGCCTGCCGGAGCGCTGGGATGGTTACCCGCTGTGCATCAGCAAAGAAGAGCGAGTGAACCGAAGCAAAAGCGAAGAGGAGAGACGAGGCGCAAGAGGACAGTGACATGGGGGAGAAGTATTTACCATGAAGTAGAAGAGAAGAAGTTGACAACCATATTATGAGCGTAAGTGAAGAAGAGAGGGGGCAAGAGAAAAAGAGAGAGGGCGATGGAGAACGAGAGAATGTGACAGACGCGAAAAGAGAGGCAGAGAGGGGATTAAGAAGCCGGAATGCGCTGACACTGGAGACCTGACTTTCTGTTTGCATTTGGCACAGCACATCCTGTCACTCCACAGGTTTATCCACACACACACCCATTTACCAACATATACACACACTTGCACACACATCTACCGTTTGCTTTGGATGATGATCTCAGGAGGCCACGCCAGGAGAAGGGAACACCTTCCAAGGAGCTATTAACCTCCCACCACACAGCTCCCCCCCCCTTACCATCATTTTTGCGTCCCACCCAGCTTCCCAAAAGTGCCCTCCCTCCTGCCCTCCCTCCATCTGGCCCTGTCAGCCTACCTGCACTACCACACAACACGTTGGAGCTAAAGAGTCACAGAGTCACACTCACTGAGACCTGAGAAACTTCTGGATTGCTCATGGGACATAGCTGCAGTCACATCGGCTGAGAGGGACTGAGAAGCTTTACTGAGGCAATAACCTGCAGGATGTCTAAAGCCTCCAGGCTTTCACGGCCCCCTCTGGCAGGGGGTGGATCCAAGCTGCCCTCCCCAAGAAAGGAATACCCCGGCGCGGCCTCTGTGGTTGGTCGAACCCAGGTCCTGAGCGTGGGCGAGAAGCTGATGAGAGCAGGTAGTGATGCTATCCTGAGCAGACAAAAGTCTTTAACAGCAGCTGTAGCCCGGGACAAAGCACAGAGGGAGACCCAGTCTGAGATTCAGGCCCCTAGCCAGAATCCAGGTGAGAAGGGCCAAAATATGGAGGGGGTCACTCCCAAAAGCAGGATCAGCCCACCTAAAGTGTCAACTCACCAGCAGGGCTCTATGCACAGTAAGTAATGAACAGACCATACACCGCAGTAAGGTTATGATCTGTTTGCAGTAGAAACTAGAAATTGCAAATTGATTTCAGCTTGTAAATCGTACAGTCATTGTTGCTGTCATAGTTCTAGTTGTGTTTCTTTGTAGTTTTCTTTTAATGTCTGCATGTCTGCAAAGTGTTTAACACTTTTTGTTTATCACTTTTATCTGCCAAAGGATCTGGACAAGCATTTGCTATTTGTAGGCCTCGAAATAAGACTGAAAAAAGCGAAATATTTTCATTAACAATGCCATGTCCACACAGACGCCAATAAGCAGATCAAACAGGAATCAGAGCATGCACTTTGAATCACATATCCATGAGTTTTAAGGATTTTTGAATCCCAGAACTCCTCCCAATGATAGCAGGATTTTAAAAAAGCAGGAGTTGGTGCTTGCATTTGACTGAACACCATATTGCATTAGCGGTGTTCAGTGTTTCTTCTCTTATGCTTTGTGTATCCTTAACCCTGCTGTGCTGATGTATTAGTCTGGCCGAAACAAATGGGAAAGGTTTGTCTTTTGACACTGAGTAATGATCTGTCTGAGCCCAGTCTTGATGGAGCTGAGAGAAACAACTGCTTATGGGATCTTTTTTCACAATCGCATTGTGTTGTTCAACTATGTTGGTTGCACATTTTTCTTTAAAAAAAATGAGGCGAGAAGGTGGAGGAAAGTATCATTCCCTTTTGGCCTTCTCGCTAGATTCACAACTCTGCAGGGCAGTGGCTTTCGTGTCTCATCAGGACACAGGCACCTCACACTCTCAAAGACAACTTGACCAGGATTGCAGGAGGGTGAAATTTGTGTCCTCCGTGCATACGAGCTGTTACTATCTTTAACAGTCTTTTTTTTTCTTATCTTTTAAAATGCGAACTGACAATCACTCTTGAATCACTCTCGACTGCTCAGCCTGTTGTCAGAGACAGCAGCAGAGGAGTGTGAGGGGAGGTTTAAGTGTGGGGGGTGACGTCGATGTAGGCAACAGGGGTGAGTCAAGTAAAAGACTGACAGAAGGAGGTCAGGAATGTAAGCAGGGCATGCTGGGAAATCAACAGGTCTGAAGCTGTTTCTGTGTGCGAGTCCCTCCCTGCAGTAAAGGCAGGTTATAAGGGGGGCAGTTTGTACTGGAAACCAGATGCTCTTTGTGGCCTTATAGAAATAAACAGCCTTTCTACACAATGGATTCCTTATTTAAGTGTTAAGGTCCGTTTCTACTCAGTTCATTTGCTTCCAATACAAGTAACTAATCTACTTTTAAAAAAAAGAGACAGGAGCAGGAAATAAAACCTAAAATCTAAACTGAGCACACCTTCAGCTGAAGGACGTAGAAACTGCCATTCTACTTTTTAAAGTATTTCTTCTTTTATCTTCTTGCGCAGTTCTGCTTTTTTCCCATCTCACTCATTATTTTTCTTTTGCTCACTGTCTTGTGTTTCTTTGTCTCAACAACACCCTCTTCACTTTTGTTTCTCCACGAGTTTTTCTCCTCTTCATTCCTTTTTCTCCTGTCTAGCTTTGACAGCATTTGAATCGGTTATTGAAAGATGCCACCGTCACCACCCACCCACTCACACACACGCACGTATAAACTCACAAAAGACCATAAAAAAAAGAATAGATTAACTGTGTGTATTCTCTATATTTCACCCATGTCTCACTGTGCAATTTCAAAAAGCTTTCTTTTTTTTTGATGGTTGAGCGAACTCTACATTTCTGGACAGTAACTTTGAAGTTCTGCACTGAAAAGCCAGTGCATCAGCAATTCAGTCTCTCTCGAAACTGGCTATACGGTGGAGTGATTCCTCTACCCTTTGAAACACCACGCTTTATTTTTACAGGACATGGAACTGCTGTTCACTACATAGAGTCATGTGCTACCTAAGAATCAATTTTAAATAGGCTAGCACTATTAAATACCCTTTCACTGCAATCTAATGGGCAGCTCCTCATATTCCCTAGCCACTCATAGTTTCTATACAAGCCAGGCTGGTTAATGCGGGGGGTTCTGACTGCGGCAGGTCTCGATCTCCCAAGCTAATTGCAGTTATAGGGCATGACGGTAGCTAGAGCACAGACCCAGAGGGTCAAACAGAAGTGATGCACATAGTGCTGGCAAACAGTAAGTCTGTATGACAGGTGACATTTCTGCCGTGTGAAAGCTTCAGAGCTGACTGCTGCTCACCAAAGGGCCCAATTTCATCCTTAAAGTGACAGCTTCCACCAAAAAGCAAAATCCGTTTGATATTTTCTGTCCAGGGACGGTGTAATACAAGTGTCAAGTACACATTAAAGGCCAACTTTCCCTTGATGGTGCAAAACACTGCAGCGAACCACTATCACATATTTTGTCAAACGCTTTTTTTTCTTTAGTCATCTCTCATTTTATATGTGCAATTATAGATTGGATTTACTTCTTAGCGAGTATGCTAAGTTAAAAAAAAAAGAAAGAAAGGGAAGCCGACACCCAGGCTTTAAACCTGTATGTGATTGTGAAACCTCCATCTTTTGAGAAGGCTTTGAAAAAGATTTAGAACCTGGCTGTTAAGATTTGCAGCAACAAGAGCATTAGCGAGGTCTGGCTCTGATGTTGGATGATAAGGCTTAGCTCGCAAAAAAATCTTCTCAAGTCTGTAGGGTGGGGTGGAGGAGAGGGGTCTGTTTAGTTCAGTCAAGTTTTCTGACATTCAAAAGTAGAAAAGAACATACAAACAAAAGTGTTACTCAATGAATTAGCACAAGCTGTACTTTGGAGGTGATCTTCAGTTACAGTAAACAACAGTCACTGTGGCGAACACTCCATCCATTTTCATCCATTTATTCAGCTCATGGTCATGGTGTGAGCTGGGTACTATCCCAGCTGTTAGGCGGGTGGGTGACACCCTGGGCGAGTCACCAGTCTATCTCAGAGCTAAAATCTAGATGCAACCAGCCATTCATGCTAACATTCACACCTACAACCAATTCAGAGTCATCGGTTAACCTAACATGCGTGTCTCTGGATTGTTGGAGGAAGCCGTAGAACATGGAGAGAGCCCACGCAGTTGGGAGACATTCGAAAAATAGCATAAAAAGTGAAAATTCAACAAGAAAACTTCTGCTATAACTTCAGTTACACACCAGTTGCTGTTATAGACCATTATTACTTACTGACTCTACCAGACCAAGTAAGATTATATTGCCCTAAAAATTGGATGTAATTAATGAAGGTATATTTTTATATTTCAACTTTTCAAGGCAAAATTACTGTTATTTATCCTCTAAACGTGTAGTCCATTCATCTTCATGCTTCTATTTTCTGGAAATAAAGAGTTAACCATAAACATCAACCCAAACTATTGTGCAAAGCTAGCTGGGAAGGGGCTAACAAGTTGATAAAACTTCAGGGAAAGGTTAAAGTCTGGAAGGACTTTGGCTGATAATGACTTAACCTTTCTCTGACTCACATCAGACTTTGCTATCTTCAAACCTCACAGACGCTTTTCTGTCTTTCTTCTGTTGAAAGTAACTTGAACGTTTTGCTTGTGAATAATCATTTAAATCCTTTGATCCTTTGACCGATCAGGCAAGGATTTGTTCTCAAGATGCATTTGAGATAAAAGCCAGTGCTCAGATTCTGGATGACCTCAGCGTCTGGTGATTGAGAAAGTGTGTCAATAAAAGGTTGTAAATTAAGTCTGCATTTGCTTAGCTAGTCCACAAATGGGCAGTACTTGGGTTTTATTGAGTTTTTCTGCCTCACGTGGTTTTGGAAAATGTGTTACCACATGAGTATGTGAAGAGTTGCTTCAGCTTGTTTTCAAGTGTAAGGTTATAAAGACTGTTTCCTGTTGACAACAGTGTTAGTAGCATATAGACATGAATCACTGGGTTACATGTTTCGGCATGTATTTCTGCTCACCCTTCAGTATTTGTCAAAGTTTTGCACAATGATTTGTTGTTAATATTCTTGAGTAATAGGGACAGTTTGTATCTATGACTGGCTTTCTCACTTCCTTTTAGAAGAAAATGTGTTTGTGTGATGCGAATGGGTGTCTGGATATGATGCGATCATCCATTTCTTTGAAACTGAATCCAAAAGTGGGGATTACAGTAATTGCAGTCTCTCGTGACTCTTAAAGCCATCAGTTGTCCCAGGCTTTTTCTTCTTTGACAACCATCAGACACGCAAGAGTTATTAAGAATACAAAATGGTCCCAACACCACAACGACTGGCCCAGTAAAACAGATATGTCATTTGAATTAAGGAATCGGTGTAAGTGACTTTTTATATAAAACTTTTCATCCCTGAGGATCTGTGATCTGCTTTTTATCCTGCCAAAAACAGGGGTTTGAGTTCCATTTACCTTTTTCACCATCCACAGTTTTGTGATTTACTTGACAAATTGATGTCAGTAAGCAGGGGGTTGATTTTAAGCAACACCCCCCCCCCACTTCCAGCACTCCCACCTTGAATCAAGCATTCACAATTTTTCATTGCTGGGATTTATATGATGAGTTGCTGTTCGCATTCATTTGCATACGACTGAGGAAAATATGTTTAATCTTTTACGCCGTATGAAAAAGAAATGCACCAGGCTATCTCAGTAGTATTGGAGAAAAGACCGCACAGTGAGAAAAGGAGAATAGTAGCAGCATACCAGCAGAAAATTTAAATACTGACCATAAAAGTGAACATAATTTAAAGGAGGCAGCATTTATGAATCAGTCTGTTTTTGCTAAGGTTAGAGCTTTTGTGCCTCTATTGACTGAAGTCAATTAGCAGAGACTAAAGTTTCAAATGCCGCAAGGGAGGAAGCGGTGAAGCCTTGGTGTTTTCTCAGCTGTGGGAGACGGCTTAGCTTTGTCATTGGCTTGTCAATAAGTACCTAGTGACTGAAGAGGAGTTCAGTGAGTCAGTCTGAGAGTAGGTGAGTTAATGGTGTGCTCGTGGACCCGGGGTCTGTGTTCAGAAAAAGAAATGTGACTCATGTGTCAAGAAAAAAAAAACAGACAATAATTGGGCCACTGAGCAAGAACAAAGAGCTTTGGTTATGTGTTAACTCATGAGTGTGTACTGTTAGTCTGGTGTGTGTTTTTCTTTTGGGGGTTTAGCTCAGGGCAGCGATGCTTCTTCCTGATTCCGGAGGCTGTTTTGTGTGGTTCTCACAGAGAGACAGCAGAGGGGATTGGGTTTTACTGCATGTCAGATTAAGGATAAAACAAAAGCCTTAATCTCTTTCGTGCCGGCCCTGACTTCAAGTTCCAGCATTTTCACTTGTTGATGTCAAACTGGTTATCGGCCCTACATGTCTTTTGCATATTTACTTTCCTCTGTGGTCTGTCATTTGGCTTGATTACACAGAGTCTTCAAAGCTAATACTGGAAATGGGGCATGAAATTCCTTCAAAGTAGACATTTCACTATTAGGTTTTTTTCAGTTTAATGTAATGCTTGTGTGTTTTTTGCCCAAAGCGTAAATGCGGTTAATTCACTCAGCTAAAGGGATGTAAGCGGATGCAAGGGCTCCCTCAGGGTTTTCTATCAAAGAGTTGACAGAGAAATCAATATGTCTCCCCCTCCCCCTCCTCTTACAGCTTTCTGCCCCTCAGGCAAATGTGTATGTGTGCATAAGTTTGTCTGTGTGGTTTTCAGCATGTCTGGGTGAGCATGAGTGAGTGTGCACAAAAATCGCCGTATGCCAAAACTGCAAAATGCTCTCATACTTTCGTCTCTGTAGCTCCTGCTGTGTTTATTTCATTGATGGTTCGGGGGAACTGGATTTTCATGAATATGTTTCATTAATCATTCGAGTTATTTAAATAAATGTTATGTCTATGTGCTGTACAGATAAGAGGCAAAGCTGTTTTTGAATTGCGTTCAAGGTTAGTTTGAAAGGAACTGTTTAATATTTTTTGGAAATTACTTTATTACCTTTCTTACTGTTAAGTGTCCATTCTCATGTCCATGTGGTGTTGAAGATCAGTGAGAATAAAGGCAACGACTAAAGGGTTAAACATAGTTCTAGGTTCTAAGTGCGGAGTACAGACAGCTTTGCAGATCATTGTCTACATGCTGTAGGTATTTCCTGCCACCAGGGGGCAGGTTCAACAACAACCAATCTGTAGGCTACTTTAGCTTTACCTGCTGTTGGTTTTTCATCCAGCTGCAGAAAAGAGCAAACTTACATTGTACGAAAAGAGCTGAAACAAGTGTTAAAATTGTGAAAACTGTCTCCTGGGGGCACGAGTGTCTGCAGCAGATGCCTACACTAGCATTCTTATTGTATATATTGTATTTCTTATATTGTATGTTTATCTCTGTCTCTCTTACTGCACTGAGCATGTGTATGACAAAAGAATTTCCCTCGGAATAAATGAAGTTCTTCTTATCTTATCTTATCTTAACCTTCACTGAGCCTTGTTTTGCGTGAGATTTCTTCCTGTTAAAAGTTTTTCTGTCCCACTGTCGCCAAGTGCCTGCATGTAGGGATTTGTCTGATTTTTGTTTTTCTTTGTATTATTGTAGGGTCACGCTTTCCCTTTGTGGTCACATCTAGGGCTTGGTATCGTCACTGATTTCTAGAATTGAGTCGATTCCAGTTTACAAGGTCCCGAATTGATTTGATTCGTTTTGATTTGATTTGAATCAAGGAAATTTTCCATCAGACAGTTAGAAATATTATAATTCTGCTCAATAATCAGTGCATATGCATATTTTTCTATAAAAAGAAAGCTAATACTTTTGAGTGTTCATCAGAGGTATAAGCATTACAGCAGATGCCTTTGTGTCAAAGTAACTCAGGATAAAACAAAGAAAAACATGAAGGAGATTTTCCTGGCCTGACTTTTTATAGCAGATAACATTAAAATATTCTGCAATAGAGCAAACACTGAAGCTGAAGTAAAGCAGAGCAAAGTCACAGAGGTTTTTATTAGAGATACAGCTCAGCATATTGAAATTTTGCATAATTTTTAAAAGATTACATTTCTTTAGTATTGAACACCGGAAATGCAGCTTTCTTTTCGGAAGTCATTTAATTAAAAAAAACAAAAAAAACAGAACTCAACAGCGCTGTAAACAATGCTAAATTGGTAGGTATTTAGCAAGCAAATGGGAAACTCTTGTTGAAGTACACTGAGAGAGAGAGAGCTGTGCATGAAGTGTGATTTTATCATTATGGAGGCAAAACAGCAAGTAAGATGGAATTCATGAGGATGTTTTTGTGAAGCGTAGTTTGGATCTTCTTTTGCTGCTGGTTCAGTCAATTTTGTTTGGTGAAAGATGAAACCTGCAGCTTCAGAGTCTAGAGTCTAGTCTAGATTAGAACACAGAGTCTAGTGCAAAAAAGCGTGGACCCACCGACGTATCAGAATGAGTGAGCTGTCGGCTTTGTCCGCATACGTGCCGTCGGGTAAGAAAGTGTCGGGTGTGCGCTTTGTGTTTACGTCCTTGTGCACCTGCTCTCATTTACTGTTTTAGCTGTTTGGTGGTTGCCAAAATTTTCTGAGGTTTAACCTGAGATTCTGGTGTTTCAAGTACAGTACATTTATATTTAAAAATCCATTCAAGATTTTAATGAATCGATATCACGTTATTCAAGCTAGAATCGATTTTAAATTGGGAAATAGAAAATCAAAACCCAGCCCTATTCACATCCGCTATCCCTCCTTTCCCTGTTCCGGCTCACTTTTAAACCAAAAAGGACTCGACTAATGCACAGCGTCATGTATGCTGAGCTACATGCTGTTGGTCTTTTGAAGGACTGCACACAAGTATGTTTGCAAATAGATTGCATAAGGCGCTTTGTAAGTGCTTCATAGGCAAATGCATACACAAACAGACACAACCATTGCACCATAAATCTGCCATGAGCACTAATCTTGTGGACTGAAAAATTACTCAACATGCAAGTGCTGGAAACTGCAGTGTCCCAAACAGTCACTTCAGGCTGGCTCTATAAATTTGTCTCCAGAAACTCCAAAATGACAAAAACCTACAGCAGGAATAAATATGCAACATCTGGCACACAAAAAGCCCATCACTATACACTGGCTGATTTTAAATTAAATTCATTTAAATTTTAGTTTTGCATGATTAAAAGAACGGCCTCTTCACCACTTAGCTGTCTGCTACTTGTCACGGATGTTTTCTGGAAATTTAGATTTATGCAAGCTGTTGGTAGCTGATGATGTCATTAAAATATCATCACTTCTAGACAGAGAAATAAGTAAGTGGTCACAATGCTAATGTCAAGTGCCATCTTTAATATTCAGTCTAACGTGGAAACCATTAGACTGTATATAACTAACAGCAATGAAACTCGTATTTGTTTGTTTGTTTTTTACTTAAACTAACAGATAAAACATAGAAAGCAAAGTTTTTATTTGCGAATAGATTCAACAAGACAAATGTATTGTCCACAAGTCTTTATGCTCATGTATCATTTTCATGTTGATTTGGCATCATTCCTCCTTTATTCTGGGCAAAAAAAGTGCACACTCATCCATTTTCCTAACTGCGTGTCCAGGTCAGGGTAGTCGGGGTGGGAGCCGAAGCCTGTCCCAGCTGTGAGTGTTGT
>VUQR01001501.1:14178-24693 GCA_015108515.1 Hemichromis elongatus | reverse complement strand
TCTCAGAAAACAAATTCGGGATCCAAGCATGCCACAACAGCAGCTAGGTATCCGCCTATCCTCCCCCAAAGTCACCGCAGGCGCAGCAGCAGGCTTCCCCCGTCCGAGAGAGCACGGAGACTCCACCGAGTGATGCCACTACTGCAGCAAGAAAAGCACCCAGCAACCGCGCATACTGTCGACGCCTGCCGGAGGACCCGACACCTCAATCTCGGCCCTTGACAGAAGAGAGAGCCCCCCCTTTCCCCAACCCCCTTCGGCTCTGTTCCCGTCCCGACTCCAGGATGTCCGACTGCAACGCAAGTCCCGCCGACCGGGTGATCAAATGTAGGCATGCCAAACCCTGCACGGCCAGTGAGAGCTCCTCTGTGCCAATAATCTGCTGTAACTCATCGTTATTTTTTTTATTTTGTGTTATTTTTTTACTCTTTTTTCATCCCTTTTCATCAGTCGTTGCACCACTGTCTCTTATTCGCACGTGTTTTGTTCATCATTTATTATTATTATCATCATGGTTCTTTTTAATAGCACCCAAAGATTACAATAAAAACCGCATATTTTGGCTGGCGTGTCAGCATGCATGTGCCTCTGAACCTTTTAAGGGAGGGAGGTGGTGATGGAGCTGGGGGGCGGAAGGGGGTGGGGATATATCCAGCACTGTACGCCATAATCAGGGTCTTCCCTCGTTATTCTATTAGAATTCACCCCCTCACCGTGGCATTACCCCCTTTCTAACTGAGGGGGGTGGGGGGTGTCTCTTCCTCTATGTATAGCCAAGGCAATTGCGCGACACCCCTGTGCTGCATGAGCTTCATACGCGTTCCACTCCTAGTGGTGGCTTCGCGTTACTGAATAATACCCCACAGAGGCACAGCCGGGAGAGTGATAAGAGGTAAAAGCAGGGAGGGAGATGACCATCTTGTTCCAATGAAACATCAAGCGGTGTGACGATGACAGCGAAAGGCAGACATAAAGGTAAATACATGTCGAGCGTTTGACCCGCGATCGCCGCCGTTCCGTGCTTCAGCTGTGGATGTGGGCATAGTGTCACGGGATGATGTTGCATGTATGCAACGGTGTAAGAAGAGCGCGGGGGGTGAGAGGGGGTAGGATGCTGCTTGAAGAGGGCTCGCCATTCGAAAGGGTCTTTTTTCCCCTTCTTTTTCCTTTTTAGCTTTCTGTCATCCGTGCTTGTGTGCTGCATATCTGACTGCACGTGATGCCTTCTCTGTGTTAGATGTGCCGAACTGTGCATCCATATGTTGGCCTACATTAGCTTCTATCTGTAAATCAAATCCGAGCCAAAGTCAGATTATTGATTGGAACAGCAGGTAGGCGGACAACTTTGCCAGGCCGAGTGCGCACCGTCATCCCCCTCCGTGAGTTTGGCGTTAACTGTACCAGCCGTTGATGTGTGTGGTTATAACGTTTAATAACCACCGGTGACCGTGAGATGGCTCGACCAGCTGTTGTAAACACACGTTTTTGTTAGTAGGATCTTTTTTTTTTTTTCAAACACAGCCCTGAATGTCAGTGGGTGATTCTGCTAATCCCGTGCGTATCTTACTTCCACGTCTCCGTTAAGGTCTCCCTGGCTTCCCCCCACCCACCCTCCTCTTGTTTCTCTTGAGTGTCAAATGAGAGACAAAATGGAGTTTATGGATGCTGAGCCGCGTATCCGACCCCCATTGCCCAAAGAGGATGATGCACAACGCTCTAATGGTGTCGTTGCATCATTAGATTATGGAATATTTGATGTGTTTTGAGTCTCTCTTTTTTTTCTTTTTCTTTTTTTTTTTGTTTGCTTTATGCGTGGGCGGCTATATGAGGAGGAGGGGGAGGCGAGGAGGGGCTCTTGCTTGGGTTGTGATCCGTGAGAGCTTGCACAGATTGTCGTGCTTATCGGGTCACAACGATGCTGGGTATGGCAGCGATGCTTCCATGCACGCAGCCTGTCACATGCGACGATGCCCTGGCTGTCTCTCCCACTGGCTCCTCTTAATAAACTCGCAATGTCTCTCTGCCGGAAGAAGCGAAGCTGACAGCTGGATGCGTCGCTCGGGCATGCCCCGGTATTCCGTGGTGCGTCGTGCTCAGAAGGGGTGGGGGATGAGAGCTCTTGCAGATTTTTGCACGTAGGAATTTAGGGCTGCGTGTGCATATGTCTGTGCTGCACCTCTGTGAGAAACTACATGGATGCAGCTGTGCAGGGAAACCTGGATCCTCTCTGGCTGCAGCATCCATGTATTTATCCCATCAGCCCTCACTTCCAAGTTACCAGCTCCCCTCCAGATGTGCAGAAGCCACATACCATTTTATATTCTCTGCTCTGCTTTGCATGTGTGATGTCAAGCAATTAGGTCAACGCCGCTCTTTTGCCAGCAGCGGAATTATCTACATCCTTGTGCACCATCCATCTCGCAGACCAACACACACTCATATGCATCTTCTGTCATAAACACACTGATCCATCAGCAAGGTGAGAGTGCTGTAGAGTCAACAAAGCCGCAGCAAGGATGGGAGCATCAGTCAAAGAGTAGGCATTTCTTTCTGATGGACTGTGCCCGGTAGTTCCCCACATTATAGATTTTTAGTAATGTTCAACAGAGAGCAGACATGGAGCCAAAGGATGGAGGCATAGAGAGAAATGGACAAAGAGGCACAGTGTGTGGGCGAGGTGAGGAAGAGAGGGAATGAGAAAATGTGACAAGGCCACGGAGGAGGTGAAGTAGCCGCGGTGAGAAAGAAGGAGGCACAGAGGAACAGAGGGAGAGAAAAGGAAGGAGTAGTATTTCACACTGTTGAGGAGCAGGGTATCATCCTAATGGACTTTGCACACTCTTTGATTACTTAACAAACCCACTCCCCTCTCTTTGCATTTGTATGTGTGTGTGTGTGTGTCACAAAAGTCTTACATTTGAATTGCATGTAATGTACACTAGTTGAACACAACACTTGTGTGCAGGGTTTTGCAGAGACTCCTCTTTATATACAGTAGAGTCACGTTAATCCTATTATAGTTTCAGTAGCATAATTTAGAAACTGTTGTCTCCTGTAGTGGTCACTGGTGACACAGGACAATCTTATACCTATGAGTCAGCAGCTAGGAATCTTAAATATTTAAAATATGAACTTTCATCTGCAAGTAGACCACCGACTTAATGCTTCTTCAAATACTGCACTAAAATCATGGCTGCTGGGTAATGGCACAGATGAGCTCATTCTTTGTGATGCTGGATGTATTCTAGGGAGTGTTGTGAGGCTACAAAATAAATTGGAGACCTTATAAGATGCCTCAAATGTCAAAAAAAACCTTTGCACAGTAGGTTGGTACAATAGCTCAATAAAAATCGACAAGCCGGGCACCATTAAAGCACACAAGTGGTGTTTAAAAGCTTTCATGGACACCAAGAGCAGATATATGTATAAAACGTGTAACAGTTTGTATTTTACCAAACAAAAGGTTTAAAAAAGGGTAGCATGCTACTAGGCTAATGCATAAGAACATAAAATAATGGGCCTTACGTGTAATGCTAAGTGCAGTGCTTCTGTTTTATTGATGCCTTTTTATGGAAGAATTAATATCATTAGCCTGATGACTCGTGTTTATTATTGGTCAGCTAGTTTCAGGGGTCTGGTGTTGAGCATGTTGGCTCATTTTCATGGCCGACTGCGATACTTATAGAGCTTAGAGCGCACCTGTTGAGAAAAATATCTGTTGGTGTTGTTGTTTGAACTGGAATCAGCAGCTGACGCCATGAGAAAAAACTCCATCAGTACCAAGTAGTACGCAAACTTAAATGACCCTCATGTTTTCCCTCAATTTATCGTACTGTAAATCAACCCCCTTTTTGCTTTGTTTAAGCAAAAAGGGGGTTGCACAAAGCAAAAACTCAAGGCTAATTCTCAGGAGAAAATAGGTCGGCCCATCAAAACACAAATCAAAATACGAATACCCTTGCATGTGACTCTTCTGGGCTTTCGGTATCCTGCAGTCTGCCAGATCTTACTCATGGTAGATATTTTGGCTTGTCAAATGCAGGGTGTGACTAATAAGATTAATCATGGCCATGTTTCATTTAAATGTCCCAGTGTCGGTGTCCTGGTAGCGTGCGCTATGCTAGCTCAGCTAAGTGAAACGGGACCATCATTATTACAGATAGTTCCAACTTTTCTCTTCGAGACAAGTTGAGGTGAATGATGTGAAAAGGCCTGCACCACCAGAGTAGTGACAGACTAGTAAACTCAACACCTCCCTGTCACCGACTGTCCCAAGTGCACATAATAACACTGCAAACTCAGTGGATGATACTGTTGTTGTGTTTATTATATCTTTTTTTTAATGTTAGCTCAGTTGCTACAGTTGTTACTTCCACTCTGGGTCATGATTTACTCACGATACTGTGCTCATATGCTAGGACATATGCTAGCACATAATACAGAGCAGGCTTTTATTATTATTATTTTGCGGTCTAATATCTAGTCATATTTAAGGTAAAGAAAATTTCATTTGCTCAACTGCATCCTTGCACCGGTTACAAGTGCAAAGGTCAAATATGCTTGTTATAGCTCATGACCTTTTGAACAGATCACTACATTTTTTAAGGGTACTCAGTTGCTGAGTGATCCAATATGATCACATGCATGTATGCATTCATGCATGCACAAAGCACATGCAAACACACTCAAAATCACTTGCATATACACCAGCACCTCTGGCAAGGCTTGGGGCAAAGTTGGCGTATTTCCTTTTGGTGTAACATACCATCCCATTCCCTCTATGTGAAATGTGTGTGTGTGTGTGTGTGTGTGTGTGTGTGTGTGTGTGTGTGTGTCAGATTGTGGCATCACTGTTGTGAGCCAGGGGTCCTACCTTGACAGGTCTATGTTTGCCCTGTGGGGAGGGTGGCAGGGCAATGGCTATTTATAGAGGAGGTACTCCAGAGAGAGGGAGAGGGATTGTCTAATGAGGACAGGCTGTTAGGGGATGGGCCGTTGTTTTAGTGTGTGTATGTGTGTGTAGGTGTGTAGGTGTGTGTGTGTGTGCGTACACAGATGGTCCATCATGTGTAAACTGTGCATTAATTGAACAACTTCAAACGTATCTTTAGCGGCTCCCCCACCACCTTCAAAGACCCATGAATCCATGTTTCCTGATCTGGGTCAAAGATGGTAGAAGCACACGCGCGTGCACACACACACACACACACACACACACTCACATGAACAGATGCATCTCTCATACACCCCAATTTTTTCGCTCCCTCTCTCTCTTTGCTGCTCTCATTCTTTCACCCCTCAGTTTCTTACTCCTTCATTTATTCATGCACAGACAGTAGACAGTAGGATTAAAACGATTCTGGGACCTGTGTGAGTGTGTGTGTGTTATCAATTTAGATGAGGTCCTGGGGAGGGCAACACATCTAACATACAAACATGTACATATACAGGCGTGCAGTCAGCTTTGTTTGATGTCACTGGATGAGCATCACACAGTTACAGTCTGGGGAGGCACAGCATTGCACTATAATGAGTTCATTCATAGCCTGCACGTAACACATACATCCCATCTATATGCTGTTCTAATTACCGTGGACACAGCATTTTCACCTTGTCTTCGTATTAATTGGCTGTTTCCAAAAACAATTTTCTTCTTGCCTCGGTGATCTGACGCCCAGCTGATTAGAAGGCACGAGTTTGTTTTGTTTTATACCTCTTTAGTCATATTTTATAACATTTGGAGGGAAAACACAAACGAGGACAGATGGATCATGGGTGCCTTCTACCGTCATTTCTGCAATCTGTCTGTTCTCGCTTGCTGCCATTCTTGCATCCTGCACCAGCCTGTCTGATCGTGAATGGTGTCCCTGTGTTATTAAAACTGATGAAATAGTTCCCCGTAATTGACTTTAGCCATTAAGGACGATGCACACAAAACAATAGGATTCCGATCAGATTCTGCTCCAGTTAGGCTATTAGGCCAGCCCAAACAAATTTAGGAGATTTGGTTGACAGCTATGTCATCATTTTTCTCTCAGGCTCCCCCTCAGTGCTCTGCGATGTGGAGATTTTTGGCTGAGCTGGCAGCTCTGGCGCCTAATAAATTCCACACCGGGGAGTTCAGCTGTGGAGAGTGGGCCAGAAGACGAAAACAGTACAAAGTGCACAAGGAAAAAAGACGGAAAAGCGGTCCGTCACACTTCACACGCACACCATGCATCACGTGAATTGGACACTTTTGGATTAATAACTTTTTCTTTTTTTTCACTCCACTCCAGAAAGTGGAGTTCACTGTATTCGTCATCTGTACTCAGACAGGGGACAGCTCAGACTGTACTTTCTGGAAGGAAAGTTCCCTCCCAAGGTTGAAACACTTGGCAGCATCACTAAGTGTTAAATTGCCTTAGAGCAGCATTTGGGAGAAATACTACCAGCCGCCACTTTGCTGAGGAAGTTTGGCCGCTGTGGTCTGAGCCATGCGGATGTTAGAGACACACCATCTTTACTGTGCCGATATCTGTGTGTGAGACGCTGTTTTATTCAGTTTTTCATTGATGTATTTCTAATGAAAACACACATTACATTAATATTAATGCGCCGTTTTTACCCAGCTGCCTGATATTTAACACCAGGGATTTTCCAAAGATGTTCGGAAGCCAAACTATTTAGACCTTCACTCTGCTGAGAACAGGGAAAAATAGCGAATCATTAAAAGCATCCTACTTCATAGTTTGTTGGACTGTGCCAGATTAGCGGCGCTGGGGTAGCACATTTCTGTCATCAACATTTGTCTGTAGTCTTCTTAAATTCAGTAGTTTCATTGCAGTTATTAAACAAGCAGTTATCTTACTTGTATTACATAATTTACACAAGTCTTCCAGAAAAACGTGTGGATATGAAAACAATCATCTGACCTCAGATGTCCTCCTCATAATGATAAATGCTTGCGCTGATATTTGTGCATACATGGGCTTCATGTCATACTGCGACGATGCATTCATATGCCAGTGCATCACAGGCGATGTTATCATGAAAAGTTCAAGTACGATCACGATTAAGTGATTAAGTACAGTTTTTTTTTACACTGCACAGCAGCCATTAGCAATTAACCAGGACTTCCTTAGCTTTAGTATTAAAGTTAACCTTTGTGCTTCGATTCTAGATCCTGAAATGACTGATTTGGCCTGTTGTCAATGTGATGCCATCGGGCTGCTTTTTAAGAGCTAGTGTCATTGTTAACACTTTCCTTCTTTCTGTATATTACAATGTTAATCCCATCCTATTTTATGTAAACAGCTTTAGCATTGTGCAAAGGTTTTAGACGCTTTAGATGTGCAGACTCTTAAAGCCTCTCAGTCACACAGGCCTACAAACCAGTTGGCAAGCCCCTGGCAACCTATGGTCGTGAGGGAAAAATGTGTATTCCCTGTTCAGTTAGTGATTGGTTGCTGACTCCGCTGGGTAAAATTAGTTAAGAGGGTGTTGCACCAAAAACCTCTTTGTAGATGCTTTGGTTGCTAGCAGGTTTAGCAGATTAGCTACAGTAGTGCGGCAGCCATTCACTTTTAAAAAGTCACTTTGAACATCAATGGAAACCTCTTTGCGTTGCACTTTGTAAAGTTTCAGCACCACTTGGTGAGTAGTAGGCAAGTATTTGCTGACTAGTTGGCATCTTTCATTAAAACTATGGGTGACAGCAGCAGTCTGCTAGAGCTCAAGGTAACCACAAGGAGGTTTCTGGTGCTGCACCATGTACTTCTTTGCAATCAATTTCATGATAGTACCAGTAACAACTCGCTAACCAGTTGCAGAATACACTCTTCCCTAGTGACCAGCGGTTACCAAGCTCTAGGCTTGCATGAATGGAGATTTAACAGTCGGTTTCATAGTGGTTGCCTGGAACCTCCAGCAACCATTCACAAGGGGTTGGAGAATGCTTGTTTTTCCCTCACAACCAGTGGCTGCCAGATGGCTCTTTGCTATTGTTTCTCTGACTGAGGCCTTCATTCACCACACCAAACAGTCTCACAGCAGTTCATGACATAGTCATGAAGAGTAGTTATTTGTACTCTTGGAGACAAATTTTCTCTCTTTTGTGTACAAGCATAGAAGCAGTTCCTGCCACACATGGTGGGGAAGTTAGTGAACTACTAAATTTTATCTGTTAATTTGTCTCCATGGAGACACAGTGAAGTGTTTCTAAATTTATAGAGCAGTTGGAAGGTTGGTGGAAGCAAGTCACATGCCACTCACACAAGAGACTGCATTTCCAATCCCATATGGAACCAATGACTTTCAAACTTTTATTCTAAGTTGTGTTAAGTTGTGCTTAAATTACTGTTTAGGTTGAAACCAGGGTCAGAAAAAGGATCATTTTGGGAATAAAATACAAAGATTTTCACTTTTTTTTTCACACCAAAAAGAAATACATTAGCATCAAAGTTGGGCTGACTGTAAATCAAAGTTAGCGCAGTGTCTTTCCATTTACACATTCTTGACTATTTAAAGTTTTGCCATGACATTGGAACTATAACATACAGTCAGAGCTGAAGGCATGAATTCTTTTATTTTAAATTGTTATTTATTTTGTTCAGTATTAACATAAATGCTGTCATTTAATGCATTGTACCTGATTTAGTTTAAAGCTAATTTTCATCTAAATTCCCTTGGCAGGTTATAAAATGTCACCTAAAAAAGGTCTAGTCTCAAATTGATTCTACAGCGTTTGCCATTAAGCTATGTCTCAAAGTAATACTGCAGCAGAATTGTGAGTTCAAAAGCTTTAGTAAAACCATTAGACGAGCATTTTAAAAGGTAAATTCTTAAAGTGCATTGTTGACCAAATTTACCCAAAATTAATTTAAGAGTTTCCTGGGTTTGGTGGCTGAGGTGCTTGTCTTTAGTGTTATTAAAAATAAAGATGGTAAATGACTGCTTCTCGTTGTCTCTGTTGAGTGCAGATAGGCCAGTTCCAACAGGCTACTTAAAATTATTCAACGTATTGAACCTTCAGCACAAGATGTGGCACAAAAATTTGTGGTCTTTTATTGTTATCACCATCAAATGACACATAATGAGCCTTTGTTAGGAACAAAAACATAATTTTCTCACACAGACTTGGAAAAATAATTTCCATCCTTGAAGTCCCTCTAGCAGGTAGCACAGTCATCGTCATGTATATGAGGGTCAAACAGGGTTACAGAACATTCAGTGTAGTCATTATTATTTAATTAGATGTCCTTTGGGATGAAAATGTTAATAGTGAAAAGCTCAGCTGACAATGGACTAACTTTTTAGGATTTAACTCAACCCTGAACTCCACTGGGCTTGAACATTTTTTGTTTTGCTTCCTGTATATTAAGGGTTCAAGCTTCGTGTACCTAAAAATAATGCTCTAAATGTACTGTAGACTGTATATAAAAGATGGATAGATATTTTTGAGCCGAGAGTTTAGCACTATGGCCCCTTCAGGACCCACAGAGTGGTCATGGATGGCAAAATTAGGTACAGAGACTAAAGCTAGGCTGTAACCATAAATGTTTCCTCTCTAAAGCCAAACATTTTAATGTGGGAGTCCTACTTTTTGTGTAACATCACACACAGTCTCTAGATTATGTACTACTAACAATGTGAACATTATTCATCTCAGCATCCCAGTATATATAGCTTAATTTTGAATAACCGTCGAGTGGCGGTCCCTTCTCAACGTCTATTCATGGTTGAAAGTTAGTTCCATACTGAAAGTGGAAACAACGCTGGTTCCAGGTGCTTCTTGAACATTGCCTGGATGTCAAGAGACGGTTAGTGTTAAAAATTATTTTTTTTAACATCTCTTTATTGTTCGAAATGCACAAATAAACGTTTATTATCCTGCTGAGCTTTACAACTTCACAGTCGAATAGTAAAATCTCTGAGTCTGATGCTGACATCAGAGACAGAGAGGTGAGGTCACCCAGAATTTGGATCTAAATAGCTGCAAATTTCTGCAAAGTACTGTTAACATTTTTTTTACAAGGTAATACTAGTGTGACCACATGCAGGAGATGTGTGGCTTTCTGTTTACAACTATCTACAAATTATATTAGATGCCACCTATTTTAAAAAAAAAAGAAAGAAACAAAGACAAACACATTTAATTACTCTAACTGCAACAACCTGATTGTTATTCCTCACTTTGTAAAAGATCATGAGGCTCTACCTCTATTCTACTGGAAAATGCATCATTGTTTGCACTTCATTGTTGGCTCAGTATTTTGTCTTGTACCATGGGAGATAACGTCAGGGTTTCATCTGTGTTTGGTGGGACGTGAACACAACTAATGTTAGGATTTAGCATGAAGCACCACAGAGCTACTAGCATAGCATAAATTGCTAGTGAAATAAATGGTAAAATGGTATCAAACATTCAGACTTCCACGAACGCATCGGTAGCAACTTGGGGTTAGTATCTTCTTGCTCGAGGATACACTGGCATGCCCCCCCCCCCCCCCCCCCCCCCCCACCACACCACCCAAC
>VUQR01001500.1:2360-13696 GCA_015108515.1 Hemichromis elongatus | reverse complement strand
GCTGGTTGTGGACTTCAGAAGGAGTCAGCATAGAGACTACAAGCCCTTTATCATCAATGGAGCTCCAGTGGAGAGGGTGCAGTCCTTCAAGTATCTCGGTGTCCACATCTCCTCAGCCCTGACGTGGTCTGCCCACATTCAGGCACAGTTCAAAAAGGCAAGGCAGCACCTGTATCACCTCCGACAACTGAGGAAGTTCAGGGTCTCGCCAGCGATCCTCAGGACTTTCTATGCAGGTGCTGTGGAGAGCATCCTCACACAGAACATCACATCCTGGTATGGAAACAGCTGTGCTAAGGACCAAAAAGCTCTCCAGAGAGTGATCCGTACGGCAGAACGCTGCTGCAGGATTGCTCTCCCCCCCCTTCAGGACACTTACACCAGGAGATGCTGGGCTAGAGCAGCGCGGATACTGAAGGACCCGTCTCATCCTGGAAACAAACACTTCACACTTCTGCAATCTGGCCGAAGGTTCCGCACCATCTGGGCAAGGACAGAGAGACTCAAGAGGAGCTTCTATCCCCAAGCCATCCGCGCTCTCAACCAGAAAATGAATTGAATCTTGAATCTCAATAGGAACTATACCTGTGGTATCCTCTCCTACTCGTGTACTGTAGTTTTTGACTAAATGCCCACGCTTCTTTCTTATTCTTACAAGTTATCGTATTAAAAAGAACAAAGACTCTAAGTAATGGGTTACACACACACTCTTCCTGTTTTTAACCCACACTAGGTATGGCATAAGGTGACAGTGTCTCAGAGTTTGCGGGAAGCAGGCCATGAATAATAGACTGTGACTGTATCATTGTGGCCATGAAGCCGTGAAATAGTGGCTCAAGCTGTGGCTGAAACAGGATGGACTGTTGCGTAGTAACCAGGATCATTTTATTTAGTAAAAAAAAATTGTCTTTGCATTCTTCAAGATTGTGAGTTTCACTGTAAAGCCGAGCAGCATGCACTAGGTTATTGAAAAAGAGGATTTAGTGTCTGATTAAATGCTGTGTTGAATCATGCTGTGATTCATAGTTTTTTTCTCTTAGTTTGCTCTGCATCATACAGACCAATACAGTGGTAGGCACGGCACAGGAGTGGTCTGCACTGGCAGTCACAAAGTTGTTGTACATTTAAAAGTCCCACAGAACATTTACAGCCTTGGGTGGAGGCCTTTATCACCTAATAAAACTGCACTGATTCCTATTCAATTAAAGATTAACCTGTTTTATCAATAAAGCTGTGTGTTATCAAAGGCTAATCCCAATACTTGAAGCCTGTAATCAGATTATTCTGTGATGCCATTTGTTAGTATGTTTTCTCCAGTGGAAAAAATAAAAATGCAGGCGTGACCAAATATTTCATAGGGCAATAAAAGTTCCTCGTGTAATGTTACAAGGTCCAGCTGTGGTGTAGTCATCACATTAGGGATGTATGACAGAAACAGGAAAGATATTCAGTTTTTAATAAAAAGCCAGAACCCATAAGGTCCAACCCTGAATAACTATGTTGTGAAATACAGCAGTGCAGTATGGGTTTGACTCATCCTGTAATAAAAATACCACATCTGCTTTCTTAAAGCTGCCCGACAACTCTATCTGTGCTTTCTCACCACCACTGTCAAGGGTGGCAGGATTAGGACCCAAATGCAGAGTGGGAGACAGACAGAATAACTAAAAGCGAGTCCTTTATTAAAGCTGGTGAAAAATCCACAGAATACAAACGTCCACAAGCAAAGGAAACCAGAATTTAAAACAGACAGACCACAGTGGATGGAAAACAGATGCTCTGACAAGTAAAAGAAAAGCGAGGGCTTAAATAGTCTCACTGACAGAGCTGAAAGTGAGCTTATTAAGAGCTAATTAAGTAAAATGGCAAAGGAAGTGAAAATAGACAAAAGCCCAGCATCTACCCAAAAGTAACATAGTAAGACTTCACAAGGGAACAAGGTTAACTTCACTCAGGGAACTCTGGAGGACAAACAGGCAAAACTAATGGAAGGACAGAAAGGAAACAAAGAGAAATAACACAAAATAAACTTCACAATATAATCAGTAGTTAAAACTGACATGGACTAAATGCTCAACATGATAAGAAATATCACAGAGATCAACTTAAAGCAGCAAAGCAAAGCATAAAGAACTCGTAAAGACCCCAAACAAAGGAACTACAAACTCCAAATGACAACAACTGCTTCTTCACTGTGCAAACATGTGAATATGCCCCCCTCTCATCTATGTAATTAATTTCAGATATTTTGTTTATATAGCAACAAATTACAACAACTTCCTACTAAAGGTGCCTTATATTGTTAGGTAAAGAGCTTACAGTAATATAAAGAAAACCCCAACAATCAGGTGGCTCCCCCCGCCCTCCCCCGAGCAAGCACTTGGTGACAGTGGGAAGGAAAAACTGTCTTTTAACAGGAAGAAATCTCAGGCTCACAAAAAGAGAGTAAAGAATATCCTTTTTTTATCTTCTGGTTTAATGAGAAACATCATTTCAGAGTGAAGATACATTTTTTATTCAACAGAACTTGAAACTAAAGAAAACTCAGTGTTTTCAGAGAGCAAAGAAGTCGATGGCCATTTTTTCCATAAACCTTCCCACAATTGTTTTGAAAGCAGGGGAGCTGCCCCCTGCTGGCCATGAGAAAGATTACAGGTTAAAGGCACTTCCACATCAGACCCAGAAGTGAAGTTGATGTTGTAGATAAATAACTTCTAAAAAATGTTTTTAAACTATTAATACTTCACAGTAAAGCATACCCTGCTTCGTATTTTCCTTTTCAACTTTTAACAAAGACCAACATTTACTGCATGTTTTATCAGCGGAACTTGGAAGTTGTGATTAAAAAAAAAACTACTGAGATTTTTTTGAAATTAAAAAAATTTCTTAACAAGGATGAATATTTGTAATGCTTGCTCCACACTGCTCAAGCTGAATGGTATAAACAACCTGAGCAATAAGAATTATAACTGTATAATTTTATTGTGGGTTTTTGTCAAAGAATGAATGATTACAAGATACAAAAGGTCTCAAAAATGTATGATTGGCAATACTGCTGCTGGTGAGGCCCACTAAACATAAGCATATTGATTGTTTTTATGATAACAAACTGAGGTGTCATTCTTGGTGAAGAACACACAGCAGCCACATCTGCTCGTTTTGACGTTTGGCTGCACACCTTCAGCTGCTAAGTGTTCACTGCTGCAGTTTGGTTGCATTCCGATTCCCAAAAGTCATCTCTCAGTCAAACTAAATGTGTGCAGTGTGACATTTTCCTTTCTTTGGATTTTCTTTTCAGAAGGTATGAGCGTCCGGAGTCGCTGGATATTTTGTTTTTCTTTACCTCCAACATCAATTGGTTTATGCTCATCCACCCTTCTTTGTGTGTTTGTTCCCACTTATGATTTTCCTGTTTCATTGCTGTGAATAGCTGCAGAGTTGCAAAGTGAGTATGCAGATATTTCTGCTTCCATTGACAAGTCTCCAGGTTTGGAAGGACAGCAGGTTATGGTGAGAGGTAATGATGTGGAAAGCCGTGCTGGAGGAAGTGGTGAGGGCGAGAAGGGGCCGTGACAGCTGTCACGCAGTAACAAACGCCTCCCTCTGTGAATGGACTCTCAGGGATGTGGAAGGGGTGGGGGTGGGTGAGGACGATGGGGTGGTGTGTGCGTTGGGGTTGGAGTAGGGGGGTTCCTTCACTGCACAGCTGCCACGGACCTGTCACTCAGGATGTTATCTTGCCCCCTCCTCTGGTCTGGATAATGGGCTTCTGGTCAGTGTGGGCATTAGCCACACATCTCTGCAGTGACTCCTGGACACCAGCCATTACCTCTCAGTGATGCCCCTCAAAAGCTGTTTAAGTTACCATGAATCACAATTCCTGAAAGACTCAGAGAACATGTCAGTCCTTACTAACGAGTGAATCATTATTAACCACACAGTGGCCTATTTGTCTTGAATTTTGGATCACAAGGACAGCTAATAGTAGACTGACTGAATTCAATCAATACAATCAATGCAAGCAGTGGAGCAGTTGCACCCAATCAAATGAAAGTCTTCATAACGAACCACAGGTCTTTCATTAGCCAGTGGATGGGTTCTAAATAGGTCCAACACTGCCACCCAGTGGTACCGCAGGGACAACTGACAGGTTCAATATTTAACATGATCAGTCAACTTCAAAAGCACATGAGCACACTGTGCACAGCACTAAATATGTTTAGTGTGATAATGAGCGCGACATTAAAACCAGCTCACAGCACTGGCGTCTCCGTCACAGCACAGTTCTGCAGGGAAACGTTGGGCCTTGGCGTTACTTTGACACGTACCACGCAGCTTAAATACGTTCATTCATTTATGCACAGCTCTCTACGGCTCCAGCCTTTGCAACACATTCATTCCTTTGAGCTATTCTGCTCTCAGATTTGCTGCGGTGCTTGGGATCAGTGCTCTGCTATGTGACCAGTTTCAACTAATTTGTAGATGGTCTCATACATGCAAAATGAAAAGTAAACTTTTCTTCTGTTTTTATTGCATTTCATTTGCTCTTTCTTTTCCTTTCTTTTTCCTAAACATAGAAAAAAAGAGATCTAATTTCGATTAATCCTCAAAAAATATAGTTTTTTTTGTTGTAATTATTAATACTTGTCCAAAAAACACAAAGTCCACATTTAGATTGGTGAATATTACCACAATGAGAAAACCCCAAAACTGGAATAGTTTTACAGGTGAAGGTTACTAACGTTTATTTTTCTCCTTAAGTTTTCTGTTTTTTCTCCAGTTTTGCTTTTGGATAGTTACATGGATCTACAGAGGTTGCACAGCTAGTCCAGCTCCTCCAAGATGGCACATCAGTATGTGCCATTGCCAGCAGTTTGCTGTGTCTCCAAGTACAGTCTGGAGAGCATGGAGGAGATTCCAGGATAAAGATAGTTGCTGTAGGAGAGCTGGACAGGGCCATGGAAGGTCTTTAACCTCTCAGCAGAACTCGTATCTGCTCCTTTGTGCAAGGAGGAACAGGGTGAGCACTGCCAGAGTTACAAAATGACCTCCAGCAGGTCACTGGTGTGAATGTCTCTGACCAAACAATCAGAAAAAGATTTCATAAGAGTGGCCTGAGCCATGCTGTCCAGAATGCCTGAGGGCCTGAAGATCACTGCCATTTGTTAGATTTTCAGCCTTGTCTCCGGCATAGGAGGATAATCAGATCACATGTGAATAAAATTTCTTGACCTATCACTAGTGCACTTTCCCCCTGTATAGCCTGCTAAACAGTGAAAGACAGAATCATTTGGAATTCTCTCACGCCTTTAAATAGCCTTGATCTCTACCGCCATCTCCTGTTGGTAGGCAAGAATGCAAGCATCGAGTTTATTTTAAGGCAGTGTACCTCTTACCTTACCTTTCCTGATTCTGTGGTATAATAAAGGATTTAATGGACAAGCTCCTCCTCTCAGTGGCCACTTGTGCAACTAGGGGCAGCCCAAATTACATTTGCAATTTCCATTTCTGCTGAATAGTTTACATTCAGAAGTTTCTCTACCGATTGAAACCTGTACACACAAGCAACTCCCAAAATGTCCTTGGAAAGCAAACACCTGTTGGTCACAGCGAGGAAGTGTGATCATTTCCAGTTGGGCTGAGGCCACCGGTGGATGTCAATTAAGCCCCGCT
Source organism: Hemichromis elongatus (assembly GCA_015108515.1). Classification (NCBI taxonomy): domain Eukaryota; kingdom Metazoa; phylum Chordata; class Actinopteri; order Cichliformes; family Cichlidae; genus Hemichromis; species Hemichromis elongatus. The sequence continues at coordinate 8,023 of VUQR01001500.1, read as the reverse complement.
CTGCCGGGACATTTACATAAGGCTCTGGAGAGCAGCACAGAGCATGGTTTGTTTCCCATTTTGGCAGCAGCCGTTTCCTAGGAACACACAGGCCTGTTTTCAGCACCTTCAGGAGCTTTGTGTTTGACAAGCAGCAAAAAAGAAAGAAAGAAAGAAAGAAAGAAAGAAAGAAAGAAAGAAAGAAAGAAAGAAAGAAAGAAAGAAAGAAAGAAAGAAAGAAAGAAAGAAAGAAAGAAAGAAAGAAAGAAAGGCTTAATCCCAGCAGTTTATATTTAGTACAGTTGTCTCATTACAAGTCTGAATCATGGGGTTGTTTGCTTGACTTAGTGCCAATTTTGGTTTGAAATAATGCTGGAATGAGTAAGAAAGGTGATCTTGGCCCTAAGAGCAGCCCCCTCTGTGTTTTGGATGGGCTGCTGTTGCTAAAACGGCAGTTGTTTTAGTGAGGTGAATGGCCCCGAGTCTGTGACGCACGAGTACTTATGAGTAGACGCTATTTAGGGAGGGGAGAAAAGCATGCCTTTAACATAGCAGCTTTGTGGCATAAGTGACAATTATGATGCTATGAGTAAAAGCAAGACGCGAGATGATACTGTGAAACCGACAGAGTGGCATTCCCTGTTCAGGAATATCAAAGATCAGGTTTTGCAAGTGCTTCCAGCTTTGCAGTGAGAAGAGATTTACTTTCATGTTTGATCTTTCATCAAGGGTAAAAAGGTGTCTCGAAAACATTTATTGGTTTCTGCAATAACAAATGCATCCCGAGGCATTCATGCAGAGAGATCACCTGGAAATGTCTGAAGGAAGACTCCGGTCTGCAATATTGTCATTTAAAGGCGGATTTCAGCCACATATTCAAAGACAATGTTGCGATATCATCTTGTTGACCACCTTTTATTGCTATATAACTTTAACTCAATGCACTCTCCTTTGAGCTCTGGTTTTGGTCTCCTCCAGTTCCCAAAGAGAATGTCTGGTTGCTGCGTTGCTAAAGGCTCAGCTGCATTGCTCATTAGCAAAATGCTCATTAGTACCACTATCAGCTGGGACTACTGTTAGGTTGCTAGGAACTATTTACTTCAAAGATATTTGGGGGATTTTTCAGTTTCCAGCTAATAGATGATGAAATAACTGGTAGATGATGCAATTCCACTTCTTGTTTTTATTTCACTTTCTTGTAATCATGTTTCACAGCCTTTTGGTTTTATCTTAGCACAGGACGGCACGGCGGTGCTGTGGTCACCGCTGTTACCTCACAGTTTGAATCCACCATCAGGACTGCCTTGGCTCTCTCTGGGTACTCCAGCTTCCTGCTACAGCCCAGAGACACGCAGTTATTGGGGTTAGGTTAAGTGGTGTTTATAATTTGGCTGTAGGGGGTAAATGTTGTGTCTCTGTTTGTTAGCCGAGCGACAGTCAGGTGACCTGTCAGGTTGTACCCTGCCTCTTTGCGACGCTGAACTGGATAAGCAGAATAAAATAGGTGGATGGACATTTCTCTGACCCCTGTATTTTCATAGTTGTGACCACTTAACCTATACTTAGGTCTGGACCAATCACAGTAAAGCTACATCGCTTTGAGTTCTTTCGGCTCTAAGTGTGAAGTTCTAGGAATCACACTGACTCAAAAAGGACTTTATCTCTGTTGTTTGGTGGTCTGCAGTTCGCGTACGCTTTGATAATCAAAACTTTTCCACTGTTGGCGATGAAATGCAGATGTCATGAGAACATAGACAGAAATAAAACAGGAGACATAACCAGTGTGCAGAGCGGAGACAATACTATGTTACAAGCAGCAGCTTTCAAATAGCACAACTAATTTGAACCTCTGTGAATATATGAAATATTATTTGTTTCAATTTTAAAGCTCCAAAAAGTTCTCTATAAATTTATATCTCAGCACTCTTTTTAATCTGTTTATTCTGCCCAGAAGTAGCTATAAACTTTCTAAAACAGCTGCATCTTTTCAGAATATATCTATCTAGTTTGAAGCTACATATTTAGAATCCAGAGCAATGTGCCACAGCAGGGAGCCTTATATCAATCAGTCCTGCTTTAAACTAAAAATGATTTAGGCCATCTTTCAGGCCTCTTTCAGAAAATAACTGACCTTTGTCCCAGCAGAATAACATGCTCCAAATTAATTGCTTAGGGAAGATAAATTGGTATGGGGCGATATTATAATGCACCCGCTGGGAGCTCCAAAATAGGCTTCCTCGCAGTGGGATCCACTCTGGCCAAGAGGAGCTGGAGAAATATGCCAGGGCACAGTCCAGGCAGGATATAAAAAAAGACAAGAAGAAAAATAAATCGAAAAAGCTAATTTTATGTACTGACCCAACTGAGATGATGTGAGCGGGTTACTTGAAGCCACCTCCAGCTAGCTTTTCTGCCCTGTATGTTCTTATGTTCTCAATGTGGCCATGTTTTCCCCACATTTCAGTCTATTCACTTACTCATACTTCACTTTACAAGTGAGAACGTACAGGATAAAATGAAGGGACTCCGATACAACAAATGATAAAATGATAGAAGCAGTTGCTCCCTTATTCACAAGGGGTCACCACAGCGGGTAGCTCCGCATGTTTGATTTGGCAACCCCAAAGGAATCTGTGTCTCCTCCTGGAATCGAACCAGGAATCTTTCACATGTGATAAGCACTGCTAATTACATTCCTACATTTAAGTGAAGGAATAGACATGATTGGCAGTGAGAAGAAGATCCATGAATCTGTCTAATACCATGTTTTATATTTTAGTTATACGTACTTTAACCCAGTATACACTCACTGGCCATTTCATTAGGTATACCCATTCAATTTCTTGTTACTGAATATCTCTAATCATGCAATACATTTAAACTTTGTTTATTTCTTTTCCTCCAGTCACAAAGAGGATTCAATGTAGTCTAATTCCTCTCTGATTTAAACGGACATTTTTCTGGATGCAAGAGGCAACGCAAAAAAAAAAAAAATACATATCCCATCTGCAGTAAAATTATTGTTATTAATGGCTGTATTTAAGGACAGCTTACACACTGTTACCTATTCCAGAGTAACAGCTTATGAACACTGATGACTACTGTATTTATGGAAATTTAAGAAAGTTCACTATTTCAATATGTTTTTAACATTATTTGCCTTTAAAAATACCTCCTTTTGTCTCCTGTTTAGTAATTTTTTGGAATAGCAGCAGAAGGCAAGCAACACTACAAAAGGTAATGCAATCAGACCCTCTGAGCGCCCCCTAGCGATTAAAGAGGGTATTTGATGGGCACTGGGACGACAGTACAACTACAACACCACACTGCGTGAAACTTGGTGAACACTTGGATCATGGGCAAAGAAAAAGAAATCCATTATCATCTTGGCTGTTGCAGAGGTTGCACTGCTGACAGTTCGGCCTTACCATTAATTTCTGTCTCCTCAGTTGCCGTTTGACTGTGCTGTTAAACTGGAACTCCTTTGGTTTATCAAGTGGCCAAACCAGGTGAGATGAACTGGAATGGTTGGAATTCATAGTTTGTTTTGTCTATGAAGAAACACCATAAAAAATACATAGACGATGCTTAAGTCCACTCATTTAAGAAGAGAATTTCCAGGTGAGGAACGTGGATTCTAGCAATTTCCCAGGCATGTACACCAAAAAGATAGTATGCATAGTTAAAAGTATATTTTTATATTTAGTTTCAGTGTGTTTTCAATAGAAGAGTAATAGAGTTACATTTTTAGATTTCTGAGTTTTGATTTTGTGTGAAAGTGAAGCTCTTGATTTCCCAGAAGTGTTCAAATATCTTGCGCAACCACTATGTTCTTTAATTTACTTGGAAAATGGAAAATATGTGCAAAAACATTAATTAGACATAAATGTGCAGAACTACATAGAAATAGAGTAAATAAGGCAAAACAGTTTTTGAGCTTGAGTTTTAAAGTCAGTATCTGGTATTTTATTCTTCATGCCCATTTTTTTTTTTTTTAGTCTTTAGGAACAGTTCTACAAGCTTCTTGAAGGACAGTAAAAGCTCTTCTTTGGATTTTCGCTTCCTTTTTTTCATTCCCTGACACAATGATCTCACCCTTCTTCAGTAATGTTGACGTCCAGGCTCTGGAGAGGCCAATCCATGAGTGATAATCTTTTTTTCTTTTTTTTTTCCATTTCTAATGAGGCTTCAAAAAACTGATAAATTGCACTAAAATGAAATTGGGTGGTTATTACATTTACAACAACTTAATTTTTTCTTGTTGAGCTTGCTGAGATACAATCTAGTGAGAGTGGTTAGCTGCCTGATGCGGAAAGTTGACAAAATCACACGAGATTTCAAACCACAGGAGAATCACTGAGATTATAAGAGGCAGAAAAGCATACACACACCATGCAGATGCTATTGCTATTTGTTGTGGTTTAACCTGTCAAGGACAAAAATATAAAAAACATTCTGTATCAAGCTGATCAGTCAATCATAGCTTTCCTACTTTTTGTATGGAGTGACAGCTCGGTGGTGCGGTGGTTAGCACTGCTGCCCCACAGCAGGAAGGGCCTGAGCTCAAATGCACCATCAGGCCGGGACCTTTCTGTGTGGAGTTTACATGTTCTCCCCATGTTTGCATGGGCTCTCTCCGGGTACTCCAAAGACATGCAGGTAGTGGGGTTAGGTTCGACTGGGGACTTGTAGGAGTACCCTGCCTCTCGCCCACACACACACACACACACACAACCCTGATAAAGATAAGAGATAGAGTGACAACTTGGTGAAAGTTGTTATAAATCCATTGAAGCTTTATGTTAACCAGACTTTGTTGAACACTCCAAAAATTAACTCTTTAAACGACCTTCAAACAATCATGGAAAGGATTTCCACATTAATACATGGCTTTTTATTAGCATTAAGTATTTTTGTTGGATAACATAATTTGTGTGGGTTCGAGCAACTCAGTTAAATTAACTGCAGTTATCTGTTTAGGATTTTTAGGAGAGTTATAAATACTTAATCTAGCTGTTAGGATCTGTACACAGAATGTGAGTGGTTGATAATTAAACAAACTTCCCTGTATAGTAAATGAAGGGACAATACAATATTTGTGTATATTTTTAAAAAAAAAAAAATTTTTCCCCATTCAGCCTTATTTATTTGGGATTACATCATGCACAACCTCAGCTCAAAGTGCTTTACAGAACAACACACACACACACACACACACACACACACACATACACACACTGTAGTTGGTGGCAAACATTACTCCCAATAAATGTGTGTATGCGTATACAACCAAACATTTGGTGACAGATATTCTTAAAAATCAGCAGCAGTGTGTTCAGTGTTTTTCTTTTAAAAGCTTTTACTCATTTGAGTTTTTCAAATACTTTTGCATAAAGCTTAGAGGCTTACTTATAACATGTAAATGAACTTTTTCCCCAGGTAATACAAATTATGGTTCGGTAAATGAAACATATAACAGGCTTGCTCAAACAACCTGAGAGCACTGTAGTCAGATGTTTTATTCAAATGATATGGAAATATGTCAGAGAGACATAAACTGTCCCAGGAATGAGTCAGAGATAACGCCGTATACACACTCAATCTCTGCGTCCCTCTCTGTCTCTGGCACAAAACACCACACAGACACCCCCCCCCCCCCCCCCCCCCACACAAAAAAATTTTTT
>VUQR01001496.1:0-10459 GCA_015108515.1 Hemichromis elongatus | reverse complement strand
TGTAAGAGGTCACTGAGTTCATAAAGCTCTCAGCAGCATCATCCATTACCTGGCTCCTAGCTGCCAGGCTAAGAGTGTGATCAATGTGCTGTGCACACACACACACACACACACACACACACACACGGGAACATGCAAAAGCTAAAAGACTCCAACAACCTAATCATGGCCTCACCGTAAAAAAACAAACAAAAAAAAACCACACATGCTTCAAAGTGTTAGGACACATCAGTGCAGCAAAGATGTGAATGATTGTCTTTTGGAGAAGATGAATTCTCAAAAACAATCACTCGCTAAATATTTGCTGAACTGTACTTGCAGTGGAATGAACAGGTCTCTCCTCTGAACAGTGCCATCTCTTTACAGGGAGACCCAGTGTCTTCATTATGTTGACTCAATGCCTGCCAGAGAGGATTCCTCCTCTCTGAAAACATCAAGGACACACAGTGATAGTGTGCTGTAACAACTATTAAAACGCCAATCCTTCAAACTGTTAGCACGGTAATCATTATTTAACATAAGCCCTTTTTTTAATAATCTAAAGCTGTAAATATCCTCAGAAAATGTGTTTGCATGACTATGAATGAGGGATGTTGTTCTGGTTCAGCAGAAGTTTCTGGCACAACTTCACCTACTTCCAAGGTGCACGGAGATGATGAGAAACTCACAACGCAGGGACTCCAGCAACACTTAAAAGTAAAGAGGAACAACTTTATTGACTGACCAATGCGTTTCGATTTGTGGCCCTCATCAGAGTCATAGTAACAGATAGTACAATTTGTGCTTAAATAAAGGACAGGAAACAGAAAAAACTCAAATTAACCAATCACATCTTCATAGGTAAACCAGCTGACCACTTGTTGGATGTTGCTCTGTATACATGCAGTTGCACACAAGGCGTTTGGAGTTTGCACCCTGATGCACAGACCAGCCTAGTAGATTAAAATACACCTTCACACATTAACCCTTCACGATGCATGCTAATAGCTCCCTAGTATCTATAACGTTGACCTCGCTGTTGCCATAACATAGACATAGTGTATATCTGTGTATATCTGTGAGTTACCAGCAGCTTTGACAGAGCATTTTCCAGCTGTTTTCCATGTCAACCATGCTCACAGCTGCAATAAAAAGCTGTTTGTTTAGGCGAGGCTTGGTGCACACCTGAGGAAGGTGTGAAGGATGCTAAGCACATCTGCTCACTGTAAAACTCTACCTTCAACCTTTTGCTATACGTGGACTCTGCACTTGGTAACTCGCAGGCTAAATATGATTTAATTTCAGATTCTGGCATTTGGTACCTCACATATATTTTTTTTGCCTCAAAAAGTTTAGAAAACTAAAATATATCTGCCATCCGGGAAATGAGAAGATGCAGAACTAGTTAATAACAATAAAGATAATGTCATTAAAATATATATTTTTTATACGCAGTACATTATTCTCTTTATGGTTTGCCTGCAATTGTTCCCTGAAAATGAGCCCGTGCTTTCAAAGTTTTACTGAACTTTATTTTTTTAAATTTATTGCAGAGGAGAGGCAGCTGCAGGATAAGTCCACGAACAGAAGCCAAACTGTCTGCAGGAAAACGAATGGCATATTTCAAGGCTGAATTTTGGTGGCTTCAGAGAGGGCTGAGATTAATAGCACTTCAGCAAAGAGAAATAAGTACCCCTGAATTTCAATTTCAAGAAATAATGACATTCATATCCAGAGCACCGTACTGTACGTCCATTCAATTTTTTTTTAAAAATTGGGAAGTATCTAATTATGCTCAGACGCTTATAAGAGAGAGTGCAAAAAGTTCACTGATTATGGTTTTGAGGGATTTTGGAACTGCTGTTTCACTCAGTTTTTTGTGCTCCATCCAAACCATCATATACCTCTGGAATAACTCCAGGCTTCAGGTTTTTACCAAGTCTGCAGCTGAAATAATGCTTCAAACATATGGACTCACATTTATATAGCACTCTACTCTTACTGACAACTCAAAACACTGCAAGAGAACACCATTTAATTCTGTGCATGCACACCTATGGTCAGTGTGGAATCACCAAACCTAGCATGCATGTTTTTGAGGTGTGGGAGGAAACAGAAAGTGGTTGGTGACACCCCACGTAGGTACAGGGAGAGCACGTGCCCTCACCACAGAAACTAACCTAACAACTGATATCAGAGAAGGAAATTAGAATTTGTTTCGCGATCAAAGTTACCTGGTAACTATGAGTCATAAGATAATAATCATTTCTAAACTTACAGCCAACAGCCTGCTCATGTTTGTTTGCAGAGAAACTTTGAAGAGGGTGAAAGAGCACAGCTACATCCCGGGGTAGAAAACATCCACCTGCTAACACCTGATGACATCACATGTTTAGTTTAAGTCAAACAATTTCCTGGCTCTGCGCGGTGCCCAGGTAACCAGCAGATACTTCCCAACCATCATGTCTTCTAACTCAAATAAGCAGCAGCAGCAGACTTTTTATATTAGAGAGTTTACCCAATGATGATTGTCCCCGGCAGATTTGAAAAATTACTGGCTAAATTGACTCTATCGTGATTGAATCTGTAGTTTTCCATTGGATGAGCTCAGACTCTGCTCATGGAAACACGTGACATGCTATCTTTTTATTGGCCTCATTACTATTTATTTATTATATCCTATTAATTCTCAGCCATTTATCAAATCTCATTTCACCCCCAACCAGTGCAAAAGTGCTTTGGCCTTCCTCCATGTTGGGGCCTAATCTTAATTGGAAACTGCTGTAAGGGCGATGGAAGAGTGAGAGAAATAGAAGGGTAGAAAAGAGGACAGAGAAAACAGAGTCAGATAGACGGAGAGATGACAACACAATAAATCAAATGTGAAAATCCTGTGTTAAAATCAGACAAGCAGCAAATCAGTCAGTCCCCAGCTCTCTCTGTTTTCAGTCCTTATACTATTTTCCTCTTCAGCGCGACTGCAGCTGCATCCTGGACTGCACAACAGATTGTCAAGGTGGAGTTCTGGTCTGGTGTCGGAGTGAGAACGCATGTATGGAAGGCCAAAGGTCATCCAGTCACAGAAGGTCAGAGAGGAATCACTGTTTCATGACATGGCAGGGGCTGGAACCAGGGCGAACTGAGACAGACGGCAATGTAAACATAGATTAAAGAAGGGAGAGGCCCCCACAGCATGATAGCAGGAAACCGAGGGTAAGCAAGCACACACGACACGGTGGGTAACGAGGCCTGGAATTTCATGCCGGAATGCTTTGTTTTGGGCTGAGAGCAGTCTTTTAATCCATATCTGGAATTTTAGCTTTAAAGCTCTGTTCAAAAAAAATATCTAGATGTTTGTTATGGTAGGAAACCAGTTAAGACTTAAAAACTGTCTGGGATGTTCTCATATATGTTCGTTCAAACTTTAGTAGTCGTGTTTTGGTCATGGTAAACTGCTGGAAGATGTTTATTACATGCAGAAGATAAAAAGCAACATTTGCATTTATTTGAAGCTGTGTGTCTGTTCACCAAACATATCTAATCTTATGTTCTTTCTTCTTACGGCTGCTTTTTGGTATCTACCACCTCCTAAAAGAAATCTTCTGGGGCTGCAAATGAATCCCAAGACTCAGAACCTTCTGTTATCCTTCTCTTCATGTAATCCAACGCCTGGGGAGCAGTGTGTAGGGACCGTGCCTTGCTCAGGGGTACGTCAGGGTAGCGGTTCAATGGATACCTACTGAGCTATCCCTGCCCCACAATTTCCCATGTGTCCCTGTTGCAGCACATCTGAATAAAATTAGTAGGTCATCAGTAAGACTCTATAGAACCCGACTGCATGCTGAAGTGGCAACCCTAAAGTCTACTCAGGTAAATTTAAGTAAATGTAAGTGTTTGGAAAAATGTACTTCTAAAAGTCCTTTTATTGCACCATCTTCAATCACTCATGAGCTGCTGTAACATGAATCAAATGGCTGAACTGCCACCTCAGCATGCAGTCATGTTCTATAGCCTCAATAAATTACCTACTAATTGTACTCAGGTGTGTTGCAACAGGGACACATGAAAAGTTTCAGGACAGCGGCCCTGGAGGACTCAAAACCCCTGCTAAGTACTATACAAAATAGAATAAAATACAAAACATTCCTATTTAGAGGTTTATAAATATTATTAGACCTTTAATGTATTAAAGATCGTATTGGAGCTTATTAAAATCATAAGTCCAATGTCTCAGATTGTCAGCTCGCATTGATTGCAGCCTTCAGCTCCTCTGGATTCTGGACTCCTCAAAGTCTCTTTGGGCTTCATGTCAGGTGAATTAGCAAACTAACTGCATTTGGCAGCAGCTTTGGACACTGTGGACAGGTGCTCAGTCCTGCTGGGAAAGGAAATCAGGGAATGTCCATAAAAGTTGTCAGCAGATGGGAGCATGAAATGCTCTGAAATGGACTTTGGACTTGATAAAACACACTGGACCAACCAACATCAGCACCAGCAGATGACACAACACAACAGATCATCACAGACTGGCGAGACGTCACACCAAACTTCTGCCTCTCCCCTGTTGGTCTTGGCTCTAGGATCTTGATTTCTATTTAATGCAAATTTTACTTTCATCTGAAAGTTGGACTTTGGAGCAACAGTCCAGTTCTTTTCCTCCTTCCGCCACGTCAAACCCTTCTGATGCTGATCTGTGGATCAGAACTGCCTAAATATTAGGAAAGTGACAGCTCCAGCTCCTTTCCTGGAGACAACTGTGTGACATGGCTCTGATGTTCAGACACCAGCGGCCACAGACATCCCTGATGCTTTTGCACCTTTTCCTTATAATACACTTCAATAACTATCGTGCCCTTACAGCAAAGAGCTTCTGCGACTTCCTCTCCTTATGAATGTCGATCATCATCACCACCATCTGAACCTCTGTCAGGTCAGCAGCCCTTTGTATTGTGCTCACTAACCAGGACTGTGAGATGCTCTATATTTATTATGTCTGAATAACAATTTGCCCAGTTATGATACAGTGTTTCAGTTGGTTGCTGATCTTTAACAGTGTAGCAGTGACAAAAAGAGAAGAGAAGAAGCACACCTGCTCTTCATCAGACAACAGAGCTCATAGTAGCATCATCCTAAAGCACCCACTACCTCACGCATGGATGTCACTTCTGAGGACTGAACTGCAAATAAATCTGCCTGACGACACAGAACATGCCTCCTTTTTGGTGTGGATGTGTGTGTGTGTCATTTTCTAGTTTTTCAACACTGAGTCAGTGCCAAAAAAGACTGCAGTAGATTCGCAGACTGTCACTGTGCACAGCTGAGGTGTTCACAGTTGTTGCTTGGAGGTGCAACAACTGACGAACGAGCAGAAAAAAAACAACTGCGAGATCTTTAATTTCTGTGAACTAAAGATATCTAAACAGCAACAGAAATCAAATAAAGAAAGATGCCAAAGGAAGACTGGCCCACAACACTTTAAAGTGAAGACTAAGAAAAATAAACCTGCATGTTGTTTAATCGAGGAAGAGGCCTCGGAGCACATATTCGAGACATAAAATGTGTTTTATGACTGTGTGACATGTTGTGACCCTTGTCTTTGGGTTGTGTGGGTGTAATGATGTGTGTTTTAAGGGAGGGGTCTCCCCAGTCTTCTGTTTTATGTTCCGTTTCTCGGACCTTTATGAGATCATGCCTCAGTCACGCTGTAGTTATAATCCTGACTGACACTTTTTGTTGTGAGAAAGGAAAACAGCATTTAGGATCCATGTTTTTAAATCAAACGATTATTCCGGTATACGAGCTTCAGCTCGGCTTAACAGCCGCTGGCATTCCATCACACTCCCTTTAATGGAAGAGAATTTGCGAGCTAGCTAACACGGGCACATCTCGTCTCGGCGCACTCGCAACGCAACAGCTTCAGACGGCGGCTTTGGCCCGCGATAGACGCCATCTGCTTTGAATTGTTGAGACAGGCTCGGTCAGAAGGAGGAGGCCTGGGTCTCATCTGGATCTAATAGGTGATAAGATGAAACAGCCATCTTGAAAAGCCCCGGAGGGCACCTTGCCAGAAACGGTCAGCGAAGGAAGGAAAACAGAGGGTTATTGTCATAACGCGGGCCCGTGCCTGATATGTTTCTATATGAAATATTAAAACCACAGAATTCCTCCTTAATGTCACGGCCTGAAGCTCTGCAAATATTGGTAATTGAGTGTATTGTCAACTCATATAAAAGGAGACTTCTGTTTGCATCCAATATTGCTTTTCAGTCATCTCATTAACAAAGCGCTTACTGCAGGGAAAACAGTCTCGCCGCTACAATGAGGTAAATACATCCACAAATTAATTTGCTGTCTTGTTTATACAGTCTAATAGAGTCACACTTTAATAGCTGGCGAGCATATACACTCTCCCCTTCCATTCAACAACAACTTATCTACAGCTCTATGCCAACTAATTTTCCCTTTAATGGTCATTGCTGTGAAAATGAACAAATAAGCATCAGCAAACGGGGACAGTGGCTGTTGCTGAGCCTCATCGGCGGGGTATACTATTCATCAGCCGAAAAGTTAATCTCCATTAGTCAGCATTACCCTGCTGCCTCAGCTGAGTCCATAGAGTAATGGCCCGTAGATACAGCCCATTCAGTGCCATTACCAAAGGCAGCTCACCCACAGCTGTAGTGCAATACCTCACTCTGCAGCTGGCAGCGGGCCACGGGGACAGATAGGCCCCTCTCTGAGCCTGCCAGGCTCCGTGTCACATCAAATCACGGGCGTCCTCTTTCTGACTTTCGTTAACACTTTGTGAGAGGATGCACGCAGCGAGTTATGTGATTAGATCGGAAATTAAAAATGCGTGGAGAAAAAAAATGAGGCATTTCTCTGTAAACCGCACACGTAGGGGCGTGTAAGCAGATGGATGGGCAGGGCAGGGCAGGAGGTGACGGGGTTATTTTACAGGCTCCACTCTATCAGCTTGTGACGGGCTTGACCGTCAGGGGCGAGTGGGACGGAGGAGGAAAACATTCCTGGTAGGTCAAAGGGCATACGCCCCATTTCCTGCCACAAGGAACGATGGGACTGGAGGAGTGTGAAGAGGAAGGGGGAGTCAGGGGGAAAAGGAGGAACACTGCTCTGGCATTCTTTCAGTCCTCTCCACCCATCCTGCAGCGGCTGTTTTCGTTTCCCCTTCTTCTAAGGGTAAGGTGAGGACCCTGCACCTCTTCCGGCAGCAGCGTTCCCTCGCCATTTTCACACATGCACTGCAGCTCTTAACTTTTTCTGGACATTTCCTGGTGAGCTGTATGCGAGGACGCGTTCGTTGCCATCAGTTGGGCTGAAAATCAAACAGTCAAATGTTAAAAATCCATGTAATGGCCAATCTCACTCCCGTGGTGTGAGTTAATGCTGTTTTGTCGCAGTATGGCTCATTTACAGTTTCCTTTGGCAGCGGGGCTCAACACTTCGGGTATGGCATTAGTGAGACAGCACATCAATCCCAGCCCGTCTTTTCTCAGTGTTCCCGTTTTAATGGCGTGAAGGGAAACCACAGTTATGTTTCCCTAAACCTAACTGAGTATTTTTTATTCTGAGTGAAAGGAAAATGAAACAGGCGATTGGGTGAAATCAAAGTGAAACACTATGAAAAACACTAAAGTCCCAGTGAGATACAAACCTCACAAAGCTCTCTGTCAAACCTCCAAACAGGCTCTTGAAAACGGGACAGGTGTGTCTGGGCTGCCAACATTTCCAATGAGAACAGGGTGACACAGGTGGCATCCAGCAAAATGGCATTATATTACACCCCGGGATGAGAACATATTGGGTTAGAGCAAGTCATTGTCCTGGGAATTCACAGTGAGCCAGTGGGTGTCGTGTCATATCACCCACTGCCAAAACTAAAAGGATTATTTCCAGCAGTGCGACTGCAGAATATTCCATGTTGTGTGAAGCAGTTAGGTCCACGAATGTTGGATTTTTGTTTTGTAATTTTGCCTCTGTACACTTCCATTACAGATTTGAAATCTTTAAATTATACCCTGTGCACCTCACAATGCATCCTCCACCTTCTATCATCAGTCACATCATCACCAGTCCCCTCCACCTGCATCAATAACTTAAGAGACACTGATGGACCGTAAACTTTAACACGTTTAACCAACTTCAGTTCTTTTATCTGTTTAGCTTGCCATGAGATAATGTTTCAATTACTTTTCAGCCTATGAAAATGGTCCTAATGTCTTAAGCAGTTTTGTTAATCTCCTTGAATTATTAAAAGTTTGCACTTCACTTGCATCTTGGCTGGTTTCCCAACACTGCAGATTTCTTCCGCCTGATTAGCAGCACTGCGCCTCCTCACAGAGCCTCCCAGTAACACACAGTTGTGGATGGAGGTGATTTAATGCTGACCCCTCTGTTTGTTTTCCTTCTCCTGCTGTTGGTTCAGCTAAGCGCCTGGTTAGCTATTTAGCTGCCATTCTGAGTAAATGTATGTGCACAAATGTGTCTATGCTGCACGGCTATTCCACCCATGAGGAAACCTTTTGGGTACATGTCACTAATGTGCAATAAACTTAAGCATCGGTTTTTCCAGAATGGCCACGGTGGGAGGTACTCAGGTTTTATTGAAATAGCCTGTTATAATAGAAGATCCATGGAGCGCGACAAATTTGATTTAGCTGACAAAGCTGGCGCGCACACACACACACACACACACACACACTCTGAGAGTGCAGACCTACGGCTGTGTATCTGTTATAGAGTGCCAGGGCTCTAATAAAACTCCTAATGTCATAATTTGACACAGGCTGCCCTAAAAATGTTCCCAGAGCAGGTGGTGAGGGCTTGGCCTCCATCAGGGTGAGCAAAAATAAACACACACACACACACACGAATACAAACGTAACCATCCTATTATCCAGATGAACAATGCCAATGCAGTCGTTACCTAGTGTTCATCTAATTGGCAATGTAGCCAAAGGGAAGGGGCCGTGAGGTCACACTTCTCTCGCCGGGCAGCCATTATGCGCTCAGTTAAGCCCGGCGTCGTGTGGCATGGCCTGGGAAAGATGCATCTACACTTGTCACTGAGACAGTTTAATTAGAAGCAGCCATCCAGCGCCCGACCCCCACGTCACCACCTGAGAGGCAGTGCTCGGACCCACCTGTCCCCTGTGGACACCTGTCAAGAATTAACAGTCCTTCTGTCTGTCTGAGTCTGACTCATTACTACTCAGCATGCTCAAAGTCAGGTTGATGTATTCACACCTGAGAACATTTTTTTTAATGAGTCATTCTTTGTGAAGTCTTGTTTTAAATGTGACACGCTTCATAGATGAGTAATGACAGGTTGCATGAGTCACTGTGTTTCGTATCAGCTATTTGATAATTCTTAATTGCCCATCACGAACACCGATGATCTAATGTGTTACAAAGTTACCAGTTGTTTTTGCTGTTGCTTTTCTTTTTAAACCATATTTTTCATTTACTTTCCTGCATTAAGTCAAAAAGTTACATTTGTACCCAACACGCTCTCACTCCCGAAGCGTAGTATTTTACACTAGGTGACGAATCGTCAACATGTTACGCTTCCTGGCACCCAACACGTCCCTGAAGTCAAGATTGGAAAAATGAGGAAACATGAGAACCGTTTCGACTCAATCTACACGTGTTCGTTCATTTTATTAAAATCGCAACACTGTCTAACGTCATTAAAGTGCTGGTTAACGTTGAGGATAAGGTTAGGGTTATGGCTGGGATATGTATTACCGTGCCTCAGTAGTAGTAGTGAGAACGGGCTCTTGTACCAGTGCATACTGGCATTTCTATATAGTTGTATGCAACCTAAGCAACCTACTAATTAACAACCTTTGGATGCTCAAACTAGGCAGTTGACTAAACAATATTTCAAATGAATACAGGCAATCTACCATAAAGGAATCATAGATCTAGCCATTACAAAGAAAAATCCACCAAGAGGGATGGCAAAACAAGTGATTAAACTCACGAGTTTCATTAAACCAGCCTCACCTTCTGAGGAGGTTCAAAGGGCAGTAGAGAGGAATACAGAACAGTGGTTAGAGAATAACCTGCTGGCGCTGCAAGAACATTACATTGGCGTAATTACAAACTACACTAGCCTTCCTTTAAATGAAAATGCTCTTCAAATAGCAATTGCTTGGGCAGGAAGAAGATATAAAGCTAGATTCTCTCAATCTACTATGGAAACCATAGAGAACTTCTTTTCAGGGGAGGGAGAATCACTTGATAGGTCAGTTCATGTAGAATCATCTCCCGAGACATCACTTCTGTAGTCAGAAGTTCATCCCGTCGTCACGGGCAGGAACGTCTTGGTAATTTTGAGCTTTTCATTATTTGAACTGTTGGTTTTCCCGGGTGGAATAATTGTAAAGCACAAATCTTGACTTTAAAATGACATTAAAAAAAAAAAAATTTGGGGGGGGGGGGGGGGGGAGAAGAG
>VUQR01001493.1:77924-91453 GCA_015108515.1 Hemichromis elongatus | reverse complement strand
AAACCTATTTTACTTTTTTTTTTTTTTTTTTTTTTTTTTTTTACACTTTTGTTGTAATTACACAACATGCGAAATAGCAAAGACTATTCTGAAATATTTATTTTAATTAAATGATATTAAATACATTTTCAGGCTCGCCGTTAGATTTCTTATATAGAAAACTTGCATACTATATGCTGACTTTCTCTCTCTCTCTCTCTTTAATAAAGCAAAAATGCAGGCTTTTAATCTGAAATTACACCTCCCACCAGGGGTCGTCACGGTGCCCTTAGCCACCAAGGTTATCTCACAGCTCGCAAGTTCAAAGCACAGAATTTCCAATGCTTCTGTTTTTTTTTCTTTTACTTTGAAATTAAAAAAATGGAAACAGTCATATTATTTCTAGCAATATAAATATTAATATAAGTATCTGTATATAGATATAAGCAATTTCGGAGTGCAGTGTGTGTAATTCAGCCAGTAGTTTGGAGCACATCTCCACAGAGGTTAATGAGGGGGCACTCTGAAGTAATTAAAACAAGAGCATTATAAGGCAGCAGTTTCACATAAGGTACTCTTAGCAACATACCCCATACTTAATTAAAACTCTTTGCTGACAGCATTTTGTATCTTCTCAGGTAATCTGCTGTGAAATTAATAAGGAGGGAGAATTAAATGACTAATGTTAGCAAAGAAGGGCTATTTTTTTTCCCTGCAGTATGCATGACAGGGGTCTCTATCAGCAATGCGTGATCCTTATTGCGCTGAAAAACACTTCTTCAGATTCTTTCCGTAATCTGATTCCAATTTCACTTATGCTGTGACACTGTAGCGACAAGCCGGGGGGAGGTTTAATTGAAATGTCCATGCTTTTAATTGGATTCTGTTAAGATGTGAAATTACCTTCTGAATTACAGCCTTGTACCTTTAAATGCTGATACAGATTTGTTTCCAGCGGTGATCAGTTAAGGAGCTGAAATAATGCTTCGATTCAGTGGTGTGCATCTCTGTGCCGAGGCAAAAGAACATTCTTGAATTTAAAGGCAAACAGTTCAATCTGCGTCCTTGCATTTCAAAGACGGGCGTTTATCTAGTAATTTGAATTGTTTTTTTTTTCTCTTTTTGTTTTTAACAGGGTTTAGTGCTTCAGAGACAATGCAGTACTCAAGCATCTGCAGTACAAGACATGCGATTCAAGGCAATGCCCATTAATTCTGGCAAGATTTATTTATCAAACTCTTACACTCATGGTATACGCTGCTCTTTATCGTGATACAGAATTTACACCCACAAATGCCCAGTGCCAATAATATAGTGGCTGCCAGATATCCATTGCGAAGCAAGTGAACCTGGCATTCATGATATCATCGTTGGGCTGAAGGTGTTGGCACAGGACTCTGACATGTTCAGGTAATGTGTGGGTGGTAGGCAGCCAAGCTTCCCTCACCTCCTTGAGGGTTGCGCTCTTCTAACCTCCTACACTGAGATTTGAGAATTTTCCCATTCTGTGGCCGGTGTCACCCTGCTGTGGCTGTGCAAAACATCCCTTCTCTCCTACTGCTGCCTCCTCCACCTACATCCATGACCCCTTCTGATAAGCTTGGAGGTCATCCTTTTCACTGATTAGTTTGCTGGCAGATTGAATGCCCATGTCTACAGCCCTGCGGCACCCGGGCTGGCTCTACCTGTGTGTGGTTGGATCAGCAGGTGGCTGGCACACTGTCCAGTGTGATACTGAAACCATTATTTACAGTATACATGGCAGTGCTCTGTGTGCTCAGCTGAGCCATGTTTCCAATCTCAGAGAGAATGTGAGGGATAGGCAGCATCCTTGGCTATTTCGCTATCCTAGAAAAATAGCTCTTTTTTTATGCTAGAGCTGTACTGTATTGGAATAATGTAAAAACTGTCAGTAGGTATTCCAGGATATTCTCTATGAGTGAGAAGCCTGAAAATGTGAGGTCATTAGTAAGTTCTCTGCCGAAATCCCTTCTCTTTAGAATACTCTGTGTGTGTGTCTGTGTGGGGTTTTGCAAGAATTCACGTGTTTGTTTGTTTACCGTGTCACTGCTGGCCCAAGTTGGAGCCACAGGAGTGTGAAATAACAAGCACAAGAGGGATTTCACGCCTTTGCAGAGCTGAAAAGATATGTTTTTGTCAGACAACTCAGTCCATTTCCATCCCCAACAAACTTTGTTTACTTCCAGCTACTCGCAGCCTACCTATTTCCTATACAAAGCCATACAATTAAATCGCATCATTATATAAATATATATTATATAAATATATATATATATATATATATATATATATATAATATATATATATATATATATATATATATATATATACACACACACACACACATATATTATATATATATATATTATATATATATATATATATATATTATATATATATATATATTATATATATATATATATATATATATATATATATATAATATATATATATATATATTATATATATATATATCTGAGTTCCCACGGGTATAGTATGTCCAGGTTTGCTTATGCTACACCCCTGACCCGTTTTATCGGTGTTATCAATTGCACATGGTGCATCGTTTGAAAAAGACAAACAGCCCCTGTTTCTTTTTCGGGGGCAGACATGCTGACAGAAAATCAATGCCGGGGTTCCCATGAGCACCTAATTAGCTGGACACTTGTGCACTGTTGAAACGCCGGACCACATCTCTTTGTCTGCTTAGTCGATCAGGTGAAATGCATGAGAGACACCATCACAGCTGATAAAGTGTCAGAGAGGTGAGGAGTAAACACATAAGTGACACTTACGGTCTAGCACGTCTCCTACCCACTATATGCTTTGGCAGACTTGATCTGAACTTTATCACCACAGAAGCATTTTCTCCTCATCAAATAGGCTTTCTCGTTCCACAAATTTCTCCAGTGAAATTTGCCAGCTATACATGTACCACATTACATAACATGTAATATTATAAATGCAGGAAAATGGTTTAAAAACTATTTCAAGGCCGTATTGCTTCCAGCTCGCTGTAAAACCGGGTCAGAAAACAAGTGCCGAAGGTGGATTTCTAACTGGAGTGCCATGCAGAAGGCATTTTTCTAAAACGGCTTGGACTCAATTGGTCTCTCACCGAAAATTCTAAACATTGAATAAAAAAGGGAAGAGGTGGGAAAAAAATCTTAAATGCCCAATCTTATTCTATAACCTGTTAGAGTGACACTTGCGAATTTCCATTATGGACATGGTGGCAGTACAAACGTAGATAGACGAAGGGGAATAAAAGGGCCTTCTCATGACAAACTTTCTGGAAATGTCAGCCTTTCATGCTGTTGAGAAGACCTATTTCATATCTATTACAGCAGGCATTCTGTGTCCGATATTTCAGATTTCAGTCCTCCCCGCACTGCAAATCCTCTGCCAATCTTCCACCCTTAAGAATCTCTGCCAGCCCCGATGCATTATTCCCCCTACCTCCTCTCTCCCCCTTTTGATGTGACAGAACAAACCGCGACCTATTAGGATTAAGGCTTTGAAAAGATCTTTGAAGCCGCTCAAGGTTCCTTTAAACTGGGGAATGACAATATGAGCTGTGTGGCAGCAGATGCTGAATGGAGTGATTGCTAGTCCTTAGCAAGGTCTGCTGTCACATAACACACGCGGGCATTCAAACGCTCACACATCTTTGCGAGCACATACACACCACCGACTTGCAGCATCCACCCTTTGCCCGAAGCACAGCGGTTGTCATTTACAGTACATGTTTTGTGCTCACAAATGCAGATTTGGTTCATCGCTTTTCTTTTTTTTTTTTTGCAGCGAGGGCCAAGTCTGGCTCCGAGGCTTTGCTGTATCTGAACTGCTGCCCAGGATGAAAACAAACAAACAAACATGACAATGCCTCGCGTTTTCTCCTTTAATGATCCGATTCGGTTTAGGACGCAGTCGTGTCGGATGGCGCGGTGCTGAAAACGTGAAGGACGGGGGTCGACGCGGAAGGATGTGGGCTGCTGGAAACCGACATGAAAGAGACGAATCGTAACCCACTTGTGTGTGCTAATGATGTCAGTATGAGTGCGCGCGAATGAGAGTTTTGTGTCTCTTTAAAGCATAATGGCATGCTGTGGGAGCTGTTTATCTAGCTGAAAATTAAAGGAGTTCAAGGTGTTTCAGTTTTTATTGCAAAGATTCTCAATAGCACAGAAGAATTTTCATTTTTATCTTTTCTATGATGCCTCAGTACTCACAGCTCATCTGATGGTGTTGGAATGATGGAATGCCACAATGATGCAAAGGAGAGCAAATTAAGTAAAAATGACATCCTGAATGCAACCTATACACTTTACTTCAGTCACACAGACACGGCAAAGTGCAAATACCATTGCTATGCATCTCCCACAATCGAAAAAGAATTTAGCTTTCTTTTATCTAATCGCTCCTCTGAATATCCCTTATCATTCCTGCCTCGCCCCCTGAGCTAGCCAAGGATAGATGTGATATCAAATATTCAAACTGGGTGATTCCTGGAGAGATTTATCATGGCAAATTTCTCAGGCGATCCTATTTAGATATTCACCGTCTGTTTTGCGTGGTGTCACGGGTTAAACATGCCCCGGTGTGAGATGTCACTGAGAGACAGTTACTGCAGATAGCTGGTCTGTGGAGAAATGAAGCCATGGGGCACACAGGGTAAAGTCTTCTTAGTACACAGGAAGAGAGACAAGTTCTCAGGGAGCTGCCACCATAGAGCACATATTGATCTGCCATTGCATCTTATCTTTGTGACTCTAGATTAAAATGCTCAACATTGGCTCTCCCCCTCACTCTCTGCCAGGCTGAAGGCCTTTCTATGTCCCTGAGTGGAGGAGCTCTAATCTCCCCACGAAGTAGTGGGAGCCTATCACTGGCGGAAAAACACATTTCTTACTGTGAAAAGCAGAAAAGGGTGAGCATGTAAATTAACTGCTTCCCATCTAAATGAATAACGCGAATGATAATCGGGTTTGTTCATTCTGCATCTTCTGATGCGGGCAGAATGTTTTCATCTGTGTGATTGCCTGATTTTTCCACCCCCCCCCCCTTTTTCTGCTCTTTCTTTATCTTGAGCTACTGTTATCATAATCCAAACAATTGGCTGTCGTAACTGTATGTATTCCTCTTGTGGGAAATGGCTGGGAATCAGATCCTCTTGGGTCTCGTTTAATGTCCTGTCCAAATGAGCGGGTAAGAGTTGAAGCTCTGACAAAAACTGGCAGGAATAAAGGGGAGAAAGCCTGGGCAGACAGACGGATGAGCCCCAGGCTCCAGGGCTTTGACTTTGGCCAAACAAACGTTTGTTTTTCAAAGTGTTTTTATAGTAGGATGGATTAAGGAGGATGTGGACCAAAGCCCCCCGCCACCCCCTGCCCATCCGCAGTCTTGTCAAATGGTGCATTGAGAGGACGGGTCGCACCTGTTAGGGCAGCCCAGAGGAGCAGGACCAGGATGATATTGAGCAGGGCTTTGTGGCTATCAGAGTCAAAACAAAGCTGTCAGCCAGGGCTCATTCATCTTTGATGTTCATTGATGAGGAAACTGGTGGGCCTCAACAGGGCATTGTTTCCTCTAAGTGGTGCCCATTGATAGCCAGAAAGCCACGTTTGTTTTTAGTCTCTGACGGGTGGAGCTCATTTTAAAAGGCTTAATGGTGCATTTAACCAGTCCCAAACACTGCGCTTTGGAGCCCTCCTTGCACCATTGGCTCGGGGCTGTCTTCCTGCTTCCTAAATGGCCCATAAACAATAATAAAATGCTAATCGTGTCTGAATGGCCAGCACCGGTGGGCATGCATGTAACGTCGACTCCTGGGCTCTTCTGAATGCCTGCTGCGACAAATCAAGATCCAGGAACGAGGGCATTCGACTGCCATCGTGTCTGCTTCCTGGCCCATTCTCCACCTCTCCACCCTCTGTCATAAAAACCTGGATAGCCTTCATAAAGTGCATTTCTCATGCTATTGTTCAGCTAATCATATCCTCTCCAACAATTTCAGGATGTGACAAGATAAGATAGGGAATATTAATGCCATATCGCCCCATCTCAAATTATGAAAATGTGTGGATGGGGGGAGGGCATCTAGGAAGGAAATAGAAATCAATTTGTAGCGCTTCCATTTTGTATATTGCCTTGAAAAGAAAACAGTAATTTTCCATGTTATCTACCTCAGATCCTATTAGAATCAGGTTAATTTAGTGGCAATGATTTCAAAACGTTATCACGCCGTCCTATCAGCTAATGTCTTTGAGTGCTCTCTGTTTGTAAGGTGTAAATGTTCCAATTTAATATCATGTCAGATACCACATCTGACTGATGCATGATCTTGGATATCGCTTGCAGAATGGTGAATGCAGGAAGACCACATTAATTAAATTCCTAGCTGTACTAAGCTTCCTGTGCAGTTCACCATTGAATAAGGCGAATGTCGCCGTACTCTGTGGGAAAACTCTTCAAACTGATACGACTGCACAACAACAAGGAGTTTTTTTTTTCCCCCTTATCTTCATCTTTGTTGGCGTTCACATTTCTCCATCCTACATTAAGGGCACTACATTTAATCAAACCTAATTATTGAGAAATCCCACCTTGTCCGTGGCGTACACTTCAGAAAAGTGAAACACATATACTTTGGTAACTAGCATGAATACTCCACATGATTATAGTATTCAAATGGTTTGCAAGTTTCTATCATTCCACCTCTCACGGAGAATGTCGTAGCTGCATGCTCATAATTTACCACTATAGATGCTTAATTCATGAATATGAATGTGTCTTTCTCAAGAGCTGGCCCCCATTGTTGTGAAAAATCAAGGACTCTTGCCTTGTTTCAGTGCAGAGGTGTATCAAGGATGCACAGCTAATCTTACCTTAAATAAGGGTCTCTGTTTACACCTTCAAAGCACAGGAAGAAGAAGCCCTCACACAGTTTCTTTTCCCCTCTCTGCTGATTGTTTGCAAGCTTGATTTGCTTGGATTCTTAAATGATAGGCTCATATAGAAGCCCCAGACTTTGTTTACGTGGCCGTGTATTGGTTGGCTGCCTCCTTAAGCGCGAGGAGATATGCAAGAGCAATCAAATATTTCTATGACTTGTATAAATGATGGTGGATGGCAGAGGAAGTTTGAATTTTTCACTCCTCATTTGTGGTTCAATTGCCAGAGTGTGTATTGCCTGTTTTTCCGGAAAGAAAATAGATGGCTTTGTCACTCAGTATGCATAAACTGTTGGTCTGTTCGCTGTCAACAGAAATGATAGCAGTTCTATTTGTCTTATGAGAGAGACATTGTTACAAAGTCTGAATAGCAGTTTTCATGAAAGGGATTGTTTGTCCATTCTGAAGTTATTTTCTTCAGACATTATACGACATATCTGCACGAACCCTTTAAAATGCCGAGCGCGCCGTGACAAAGTGATATGTTAAGAAGGGGAAAACAGAAAAGTAACTGGCACTGGTGCGACGGCTACTTTCAGACTCTAACGAGTTACAGATTACTAGATGAGCTGTCAAAAATGTAATATCTAATATTTGCATTTTTACTGCGGGCAGCAAAGCCGAAAACTCCTGGCTATAAATGTTTGTGGTAAAAGGTGTTCTTAGACAACGCGACCAGCTGGCTTGGTGACACAGGTGCTTAGAGCAATGCTGTTGATTTCCTGCCCGACAAGAGGCGGGCAAATCAGACAACCAATCGAAAAGAAGTTGAACACTTGAGCGCACGACGCTGAATGACTGAAGTCTGTTTGGATGTATACATAGCCATCCCGCCATTGACGCCATGACAAGAGAAAATATACCCTGACATACGAATTTTTTGAATATTTTTTTCCCTTGTGAAACTTTTGTGAATTTGTAACATAATGTATAATGTAACTTGTAACTTGTTATCCCCCAACACTCTGTAAACACTCTGCCTATCATCACCTGACACCCGTGTGACACGTTGTCGTCGCATACAGTGGGTTAAATTCAGAGGTCGCATCAAGCAAAATCAAACAACAACAACAACAAAAACTTGATACAAGTGCCGGTAATTATGAGCTACTCATCCAACACTAATAGTACACCACAGAGATTACAATTTGTTCTCTTTATCTGAAATGACAGACTGTCGTACACGCTACCCGTCCACATCCACCAGTGCAGTCTTATATCACATCCTGCACTTGAGCCAAACATATATTTCTATGGAGGCGTGGGGAGAATAGCATCCTCCGTTTGGCGCAGAGGAGGTGTGTCCCCTTCTATCACCACGAGAGAGGGAGCGAGGAAGAGGGGGAAGAGAGAGAGAGAGAGAAAGTGGGTACCTCTCTTTTGTTCACTCCCCTCTCTAACTGGTAGTGTTTGACTTCCCCCAGCCAGGAGTGGGTAATTCTGGAGCCCTGTGTGAGGTTGTTAGATCACTGAGGCCCAAGACAGCACCATTCTTTGCAGACCCTTGACAGCAAATATGTGGTAATGATATTGTCTCCTGCTGGGTAATAACACACAATTCAGACTGCCACATACTGCAGTTGCCGGGGAAAAATGGAGGGGAGAGAAAAAAAGAATTACACTGAAGTACTGGAGGAAAATGACAGGAGAAATGTCTTCAACCTGAAGTGCTACGTTGAAAAAAATCACTCCTGCAGGACACTGCAGTGGGAACAACTGTTTTATTCTGCACTCCTCGGTGATGTAGCACAGGATACAAAGGCTGCCGATACCTGGGATAGGCACAAGGTAGTTTCCTCATGCAAATCCCCGTTTCTGGGAAGATTACCCTTGTTTTAAAACAGCCAACTATAATATCCTCCCTTTCCCGAATGTGGTTAACCGCTCTTAACAAAAGCTGTGGCTTCAAATGACTAAAGGCAAAATACACTTTGCGCAGTGCACAGTGTTGAGTGTAAACAGCATTTTCCCACCATGGAGACCTTTCATTGTTAACCAGACCACACTGGCAGCTTCAACCTTGACCTTTGTGTTGCTCCACTTGCTACTCGGCTTGCAACTGTCAACACCATCCATCACTAGTCAATCTGTGCCTGGGATGGGGGCCGGTCCCCCTGCTGTACTGTGAAATTGTGGCATGTGATCCTTAATGTGCGTGAAGTAGACAAGGCCTCGACACAATGCATCAAGCTTCAGGGGGGCTCCTCTGGGCTAGTCTATTAGCCTCCCGCTGTGTCTCTGGCTGCCTGGACTTATTCCTAGGGATAAGTTGGAATAATAGTGTTATGTCTGCATGCATCCAAGACACTAGCCTCAGCCCTGCTCATACTCAGGACTGGCTGTCAATCAGAATCCTGACCAGGACAACCAGTGTATCTGTCCTCCTTCCTTTTTAAATAAAGAATTATTGCTGACAGATAGGGAGGATATTTGGACAGCCTTCAGCTCAAAACTGAAGCCTCTCCTCGCAGAATTATCTTTTCCAATACCTACTGTGAGTATCCATGATCTTAGATGCAGGGAAATGGCGTGTGTGTGTGTGTGACTCCGTATCCTTATTCATACATTTGACTACCGGAGTAGCACTGTGCAATGGGCTAAAATAAACGAGAGCACCGTGTAAAAAGGTAGCCTTGATACCGTGCAACTGGGTGAAAAAGGGAGGCACATTCAAACGGAAGAATTCATCTTTTCTATCAGCCCCTCCGCTCAACTCGTGAGCAGAGGCGCTGATGGGTTCAGTCTCAGCCGCTCAGATTTGCATAACACAGACAGATGAACTCAAGTGATTGAATTGGGCTAGGTGGAGTGAAAAAAAAAGAAAAGAAAATGAATTTCCAAGCGAATTAGGAAATGATGGAAATGGCAAAGGGTACATTATTTATTTTTCACACTGAAATAATTACAGAATTAACCTTTCCTTCCCGTGTGACAGCCCTCGAAACCCTCTTTAACGCAATGAATTTGGCGTACCGGACTCTGCTGAAAAAGAAAACTCGGATCTGCAGATGAATGAAACAATGTTACCAGTGCACCTGTGTTTACATCGCCATTGGTCCAGTCTGGTCTGCTGATCTGGACTGCTTGGCCAAGCCCCGCCCAGATGTCACGTCTGATGTAACACTAATGTCCGTGCACCTTCCGCCGTGACTGGCAGTGACCATTTTATAGAGTCACAACACTACAGGAGGGGAAAAAGCAATTTCACGGTTCACTCTGTGCTTAATGTGCTGCTGTAATCTTTAGAGAGGCCTGGCCGTTTTTGTTTAAGTTTCACAGAATAAAGGGTTGAACTAACGTGAGCTCGGCTCAATTAATCACTTGGCTAAAAGGTGGCAGGAAGCATCTACCAGGAACGGGCTCATGGTGGACGTGTGTCCACATGAGAGTCTGGTTGAGCAAATAAGTTCTTCCAAGAGAAGTCAGTCTTTCGTTTTGTTGGTGTATGTGCTGACCATCAGCTGGTGTTTATAAGGAGAGGGTAGGGTTGGGTTACTTACCGTGTGTACCTTGTGTGTGTTTGTGTGTGTGTGTGTTTGCGTGCTGTGCTCACACAGTCAGGTAAGCCTCTCTAATTGCTGCTAGGTGCATTAGCACTTAGCCACCACTCTTTGGCTCTCTCTCTCTCCCTCCCTCTCGCTCTCTTCCAGTGTCTTTGTTTTTCCTCTCAGTGCCAGTCTGTGGGCCAGAAGACAATCAGACCAGAAGGGTCATTTTCTGCAAGAGCTCACCTCCCTCCTCCGAGCCTCGCCGCTGACAGGCTCACGCTCGGCAGGAGCCCTAAATTAACACTTGACGTCTGCCGAGGCTCAGCCCTGATGAGGCCGCAGAGAGACAGAATGTCACAAAACAAACACTCCATCATTTTTGCTTCATTTCCTCCACTGCCGGAGAAACACACTCACCTGGAGGGCTGGAGAGGGCTGCGGTGACATTCACCCCCGTATCTGTTGCTGTGGATCAGCCCTGACGCCTATGGGCCGGGGCGAGAGGTTCAGACCAAATGTGAACGGAGGGATGCTGAGCGGGAACCGGCAATTAAATAACGCTTCTCAAGAAACCGCTGGATTGTGCTGCACCTGTTGGGTTTACGCCAATTAGACGAACGCTCATATCATCGAATCAAGAAAGGAATGTGACTTTGATCTGTAAATATAGAGCATTAAAATACATTTGATCAACATGAATGAAACCTAAATATTTATTTTTTCTATTTTTAAAAATGTTTCACAAAAAAAAAAAAAATCCTTATTTCCCTTCATTGGGGTTGCGTTTATCTCCTTTCTGCTATTACAAAGTAAATGATTTGTTTTCCCGAGCACATCGACAACAACCCTTGTAATTATTCCTCACTGGGGATGTTCACAACACTAGGACTCAACACTGTGGAGTAGTATGATACTATTTGAAGCCTACTTCAAACACAGTGCCCCCAGCGAGTTCCGATAGTGCCCGTGTCTATTTTATTATTTGCTTTATCTCTTTGTTGCGTGAGAGTTTATTTGTTTACATGAGAGGGATTGGAGGTTTGGTGATCTGAGCAAATTGCAGCAGAAAGTACTTCAGATAGGAATGACTGTAATTAGCATGCTCTTAAATGTGGAACGCTCTCCTAATGTTTTTGTTTACATGGGGCAGCTGATCTGTGACTTGGTGCGGGGGTGGCCCACAGGCAGGTTAAAATCACTTGTCATGCCAGAGATCATCATTATGAGCTTACAATTGGTCAGCGTTGAGGAACAATCGATGCGGCGCCAAGCAGACACTCAACCAGCAGCCTATGCTGTCAGATTTTCTGTTTAATTTTCTATCTATAGTTTGGACTTCCAGAGTGGATAATTTGAAAATTTGAGTGTGTTTATGTGCGTACATTTGTTTGCGGTCATGCTCGTGCTGATTTTTTTTTATTTCATTTTTCTGCTACGCTCACTGAACTGACTTTTCCTAATCTTAGCATCTACACTGAAGCATATGTTCCATGACACTCATTAAGAGCCAATTAAGAATTTGCTGCTGTGCCCAGTTATTCAGTCAGTGATTATATTTCACTGAAGGATAATATCCAGGTAAATTAAGATTTCGATTTAATTCAGCCCTGGTTGTCGCTGCATCTCCATTTCACATCATGGAACAATTGAGATCTTATCAAGGATTAAAGTGGGGGATATTACACCTAATTTAAAATATGCACATCTACGACTGCTCGCGCTGCTTAAGCATCCGCTATGATAATGTGGGGGAAAAAAAGAAGGAGAGCGAAACAATTCTGAAAGCGCCTCACCTACAAAACTTAAAAGGCTTTGAGATACAATTCATCAAACTGGCAGAAGAATTCAGGGCGGAAATGCTGCCTTAAAGAGTTCTTGAGAAAGATGAAGAGAGGCGGCTAAATAGAGGGACACACGAAAGGAGCAAAGAGGAGACAGGAAGTTGGGAAACACTGAAAAGGGGGTGCCATGGTAGTCAGGTGACAGTGTGACAAAGTTCTTCTTGTTTAAAATGGAAATCTTCCCAGACTTCCTCCCTCTTGCCCTCGTTCCCTCCTTCCACCCCCCCTTACGAGCCCACTGTGAACACTAAGCTCCGGCATCTGAAGTGGCAACACTTGAGATGGTGAAAGTGACAACATCTTAACATAAGCTGAGGGGCTAAAGTGAAAGTCAGTGCAAACCCCCGACGAACCTCTCTTCCCACCAAGCACTTTCACTCCTGCTCTGTCGTTCCTCTTAACCCCTCCTCCACCAGCCCGTGCCTGGGCCACACAGTACCCATGCTGTGGCTGCTCGGACATCCAGCCTACTTCGTGCAGTGTGATGGCTGCAGCTAGAAGGCAATAAAAAAGACCATGTGTGATTCAAAAAGTGAACATTAGTGTTACAAAAAAAGAAAAGAAAAAAAGACTTGAGGGAACTTTTCTTCTCTTCTCCTTCTGTGCTTCACTGTTGGTTCTTGATTCCACCTCCAGTCACAGGTGCCTCCAAACAGAACTGGAAGCATGTAATCCGCCCAAATCCAGCCTCTTCCGAGGAGTGTAAAACCAGGAATGTTCTGTGGGGGTCACTGGATTAGACAGAATTCATGGTGGTAGCTTGGCTTGGGAAGAGGAATTAGAGGAGTAG
This sequence comes from Hemichromis elongatus, assembly GCA_015108515.1. Lineage (NCBI taxonomy): Eukaryota > Metazoa > Chordata > Actinopteri > Cichliformes > Cichlidae > Hemichromis > Hemichromis elongatus. The sequence continues at coordinate 78,381 of VUQR01001493.1, read as the reverse complement.
GGGAAAAAGAGAGAGGAGACTGAACTGGTTTTGTATTAAAATGAGCTTACCAGGTGGTCTCCCTCCCAAAAGTGGACACAGTGTGTCAAGTAATCTGAAAAGCCCCCGGTGTTTGTTGCTCATTGGCCAGAGGCCTGGTAAAAAGAGAGCGTGGGGGACTGAGAGAAAGCGACAGAAAGAAGGGGGGCTGGCGAGGGAGGTGGCACTGATGTAGCCATTGAGGCCTCAGTGAAATGTCTGTCAGGCTTGGTTTACCACAATCACAGCAGTGATTAGGGCCCTTTTGATGACAGGTTTAGTTTTCTGTCCATTGGCAAGAAAGTGAGAATGGACAAGAGGAGGGTGGGGAGCAGGGGAGCAGGGTTGGGTTGCATAGGGAGACTTCGGGGTGGGAGTTTTACGCACTGTTGCAGGAAAATGGGAGGGGTGGAGATGGGAGTGGGGGCTGGGGGGGGGG
>VUQR01001493.1:54265-71255 GCA_015108515.1 Hemichromis elongatus | reverse complement strand
AAGTGTCAAATAAGCCAAATTTTAATGCAAACGTGGTGGTGCCCAGCAGAAAAAAGAGGGATTTCATGACAATAATAATGGAAAATTCAGCACTATGTGAAAAAAAAAAGCACAGTTTTGAAATGGTATGTAATGGTGATGGCCTGGGCTCTGTGGAGTGTGTGTTTGTGTGTGTGTGTGCTCTCTCAAAGCTATGGCAGCGAGGATCACAAGAGCAGTATCAAAGCACTTGGTCACCATGCGAAATGTCTTCTCGCAGCAGGAGGTTGTGGGATTGTTGTCGGCATTCCAACTCTCTTTGAATGTCAGCCTCACTAACAGGGCAGTTGGCCTACATGCCACTGCTGACAACATAGCTACACTTTCAACTTTTATTCTTTAATTTTTTTTCCCCCCATTTTTCTTTTTTTCCCTTTTTGCCCGGCACAGCGCCTCTCAGTGGCAAAGAAGATGACAGACGCGGGAACGGCTCTGACGCACTTTTACTTCATCCCCACGTGTATGTGAACATGTGTTAAGGTGAGCGACGGGTCAGCGTGCATTATTTAAAGTGGCGTATGCCACCAAAGTTTTTTGTTCGCAGTGACACGCACAGAACTTGTGGAACATGGAGCCCAACATGCTGCTGAGCATCGGGGACAGCTGAGCACAACAGCTTTGGACATAAATCTAGGCCACCCCAACAAACTGCTCCCGCTTAATAGATGTTTAACTAAACCCCCTCATTTGAAACAGTTTGACCCCAGTTCGCTAAAACACAATGTGAGAACTCCCCGAGGATTAGGCCCTGACCTCACAGGGAATGGAGGGAATGGCCCACACTGGTTATAAAGGAGGCTGCCATTGTGCTGTCCAGGCATGGGGGAGGACAGTGTGAGGGAGATACATGCCAGTGGGTGGAGATAGCCTTGTTGTAACGACATCTTGATGGAGCATCTTTCCCACCCACCAGAGCAGCACCAGCTCTGTATGTATTTTAATGAGGCTTTGTGTCTGCCCACATATAGCCCCTCTACTGACAGGGAACGTGTTAGCAACATGTTCACCCTTTGTCACGACATCCAATCATATAATCGACTGGCTGGCTAGATTTATTCTCTTGACACCGTGTGTGTGTCCATATGTGCAGGGAGGTAAATAGTACGTGACCTTTTACAGACAGTGCACAGCGTAGTTGGCATGGGTTGAAAAGCTGCTGGGGCGAACTACAAAACCCAGCGAGCTTTTGTGAGCTCCCTGCACGGCCGAGCTTAAATAAAAAACTTCAAACTTTAACAAATCCATGGCTTACAAGGGTCACCGCGATGACAAAAGTACTTTGCAAAATGCTTGTCGTGAAGATGAATTTGCCTTTCATATTGTAGGATCAAAATAATAATTTTTACTTTTGAAGCACTGTCTTTTCATACCAAAGTGCCTCTATTGAGAAAACGGTGAATGCGGGGTAATTTTATTTTCTTAAGCGGGGATATGGCAGGGCTGGGGAATCCAATTGTGTGCCAGGATGCAATTCACATTTTATTTTCTTAGTTACTGACCTTGATCGGGGGAACTGCAGGGTCAGAGCCTCTCCAGTCTCTATTGTGGGCTCAAATAGAATGTTAATGAATTGGCGCACTGAATATTAAAACGCAGACCCGCTTTCAGCACCCAGTCAGACTGCTGCGGCATGTTGAGTGCTTTGGCGGCTAGACATGCAGTCTGCCTCGCTCAGAGTCTGCTGCTGACTGGAGAAAAGGTGGGTGGGAATACCGAGGTTGATTCTCCCCCCCCCCCCAGCCCGGTCTCACCGATCAGCGGAGGGAGGGGGGAGGTATACGTGAGTGATTTGTTGGTATGGATAGCCCACGAATAGGTGCTCTGTGGTCCTTAAGACTTTGCTTGCAGAGGACAATGGCTGATTTAGGGTGCACCCTGGTCCTTCTCACCGGCCCCGGAAGTGCTTCGTTTTGTTCAGAGGACAGCTGCACAGCTCTGTTCTTCTTCCCTCGCCGTCTGATTGGCCTGGCAGGCTCGACAAGGGCACGAGTACTGATTGTTTCACACAGAACCTGGCATGCTCTCAGTTGGGAGGATTGTTTATTGGGGAGGAAAGGCAGCACAAAATCAACAAAGAGAGCCAGGAGCCAACAGTGGCTCTGAGAACGTCCAGAGACAGTCTTCAAAGGAAACAAGCATCTATACAGCAGCTCCAAGCCACCATGAAATATTACAAATGGCGACAGAATACTCATCTCTCTAGTGCCACCTTTCAAGTCAAGTATTAACCCCTACTAAGCCAGAACGAGCCACATAACATCAGCGTCCAACAAAGGACCGATCACAAGCAGAAGAGTGCAAATATGAATTATTACATAAGCAGGCAGCATGTTGGAGCTTTCCAGTTTGCTGTCTGCGTTCACATTCAAACAAAGCTGATATTTATGGCTCATTTGTTGAGGGCATTTATCAGTATATTCATCTTAAAGTGTTCAGAGTGATGATGACGACGGGGTAATTTAAAATCAACGGCACACAGAGACCAAACGGAGTCACTGACATGTGCTGCGATTTGAATAAACCTAATTATTCGTTTGCGGCTGCAGTTGCAACTGCGACTATTTACTCAGCCTATTAAAACGGAGCGGCATATTTAATGTCACCTAACTGAAAAGTTGAGCTGAGTTTCACCTTGCATTTGGTATCTAAATGGAAAAAAGAGGTTATCCTTTTTGAGTTTGGCTGAATAGAACAGATCCCAGAATTCATTTAGCCATGCCTATTTCTCTTTCACGGCCCTGCGCTGAGTCCCTCTATACAAGGATGAGTGAGTTGTGGCCTCGCGCTAGCCTCCATCTCCCTGAAAGAGGAAAGGGAGAAAAGGCAGCAAGTAAACAAAAACGCATCTTGGAGTTGCTTTTCCTTGCCTCTCCATCCTACTCATTTTGAAGCAGCTGTGCAAAGAATGTCAAAAATTCAGAGTGTCCTCTTTTTATATACCTTTCTGTCAAGTATTTCTTTTTTCCCTCAGGTTCAGATGGAAACCAATGTCTGATGACACATCTGAGGTACTCTAAAACGACCCGGAGAGAAAGGGAGAGCAAGCGAAGTTAAGAAAAAAAAAAAGGAAAAAAAAAAACCCTCACGGGTGTGTGTTTGAGCTCGTCTGCGGGTTTCAATCTGTGCACGCGCCGAACCGGGCCCGAGTGTGTGCGTGCATGCGCGACACGCGCCATCTGAAGATGGTGCAGATGTCCATGCTGTGGCTGCTCTCGCACACTGTTCAACATGCCTCAAAAAGAGGGATTTTCCCTCTTTGTTTCAAATTTCACAGGCTGTCCAAATGGGCACAGGCGCGTTTCCAAAATAAATAAATAAATGGATGTATCAGTGGCCAACATCTGCAGATTATGATTAGCATTTGGAAATTGCGTCCTTGAATGAGATTTGGATGTCGACTGTCAGTCTTCCTTTATGAGTGCGACTCCTATTCTGGGGAACTAGAGGGTACCGCTTTGTCCTTAAATTGGCTACAATTTGTAGGGAGAAAGAAATCCTCTTCTCTCTCTTCCCCTCTGCCCGTTATGATGTGCCGTCTGAACAAGAAAGAGACACTATTAATTGTGTTGAATATGAATAGCTGTATTTGGTTAAACAGTTTCAAAGGAAATTGGCCCAAAGGAACTTCTTTTCCTCTTCTTCCCCCTACTGTCTGTCCCTGCTTTTTCTTCTCTCTTTATCAAGATTTTTTCTTCCCTCTCTAATTTTACACTGAGCGAGCTGGCTGCTTTAGTGCGGCTGCATTATCTTATGTATTCAGCTTTCAGCTCCTCTCCCTCTCCCGATGAGGCGAGGCTTAATTGGGCTCTGGCTTTAAAGTCTGTAGAGCTCTCCACTTGCTCATAGAAACACATTCAGGGGCTGCTCATTCACTTCGAGTATGTGTTAGATGTACAAATATTATTTACTTTTATACTCCAAATCAAAAGGCGCACACTTCCTGCCTCTCTACACACAGTCCGCGCAGGAGAATTCACAGTTCAATTCACTTCAGGGTATTTTTTTCCCCCTTCTTGGTGAGCCGCACTACTAGAATGTGCTGCTGCTTCACAACAAAAGTATTATTTAAAAGGACTGTTTCATTACAATGTAATGGCATTGTTGATAAGAACGGCGCTTTTAAAAGACAATAATTATTACACTGCCTTGCGGTGCTTGGCAAAGAAAATAGAGCTCCCACATTTCAATTTTAATAAAAAAAAAAAATGTAACAAAAAAGAAAACTCTACCTGCATCTGTTTACTGCAACTGATGTAAAAATGTGCTTTTTACTGCCACCCATAATTCAGTGTATGTGTGTGTGTGTGTGTGAAAATTTCCTTTTATTTTGAATAAATTCCTAAAACTATTAAAAAATATTAATTAAGAAATCCCAGAAACAACAGACCAAATTCTCAAATTATTCCAAAATAATTTTACAGTTAAAAAAACACACACACACACACACACACACACACACACACACAAAATAAACACATGCACGGACACACACAAGTAAATAAAAACAGACACAGGTGGCAGAAGTGGAAAATTAAGGCTTCGCCTCTTGGAGATCAGGCAAAGGGAATAGCTTTGTACAGCCACTCCTGCATTCCTCACACCTAAACAACCTCAGCAATTAGCTGCACCATTAGAGCCTGGAGAAGGGAAAAGGAGCTGTTAAGAGAGACATGCTGGAAAGAGGAGGAGAGAGAGAAACTTGGCGGTTCTTGTTCTACAGTGAGCCGCAGCGCTGTTACGTGAAGTGTGTCGGTGCTGCGCGTTGTCGAAGCCGAGGCCTTTTCGGGCGGGAGCTGATGAACTGCAGATGAACAATTTCACACTTCCCTTAGACCTGAGCTTACATACAAACTCCTCCTCATTAGTTTTTGTCACTTGCTTGTGTGCCAGGCACAGGAATAAATGAGACCACTATCAGCTGCCGCCTTGATAAGCTGCCTTATCTCATTAGGTTCCACATCAAAGTTAATCAGAGATGGGAATAGTAATTGGCCGACTAGACAATGCCACAGATCATGGGGCTTTTGTAGTGTATGTCATCTCCAAAACATCAGCAGGCTGGGGCTGGAAGATAGGGTGCATCTGCTGGAGAGAGAAGGGAAGAGGAGTGCGTGCAGGGGGTGCGGGGTGGGAGCGAGAGCTGGGAGTGAGTGTGCATGATGAGGAGCAGGGGGTGGGAGAGACTGAGAGAGAGAGAGGGGATGAGAGGGGAAAGGAGTAATGGCAGAGGCATAACAAGCAAGCTGCTCAGAATTAATGAGCTTACTCAATAAGAAAAGAATAACCAATCAGTGTGTGTTGGGCAAATATAATTTGGGAATAATTGCTTGATTGCTTTTCTATAGTAGGCTGATTTGACCACACACAAGAACTGAGAATTAAGATGTCAAGACAAGAATTAATTTGGCAAGCGAGGGCACACAAATGTTCCTCTCGCTCCCCACTCAGACGGCTTGGAAGGCAGCAGAGCCGCGAGTTGGAGCGCACTAATGATGAAAACACAGTGGTAGATTGCGTATTCATTTCCCTGTCTCTATTTTACATAAAGAGAGCCATGGCTAATGCCACAGATGTTGGGATATCATACAAAAAAAAAAAAACCTGTGCGTATGCTAACACATTTAATTGGCATTTTTGCATATTCCACTCCATTGTTGATAGCTAGTTGCAGCTGATTGTTCAGTTTGTGTCCTCACTGATTTCAGTGGGGTTTTTTTTTTTGGAGGGGTAACTGTCTGTGGATAGTAATTGGTGCATTTTGATGCTTCCCATCCCCAAACAGTGCTTATTTCTGAAGTCTTCTCTCCTCTCTCGATCGCCAATTCATGAAGGCTTAGAGTGAGTCTTTCATTACTCGCTACCTGCTTTGAGAAATCAGTGTCAACCTCACTCACACACACTTGTGTAAGAGGCAATGAGGAAATGTTTTTGTCCTCTAACAAAGTGCCGGTGGTCAGAGTAACACATTAGAGAATAACCGACAGGACTGCGGTTAGGAGAAGAGCAAAATAACACCCACCCTAGGACCCTAATGGCCAGCTGCACCCTGCTAATGATACGTACGCGCACACACGTGTGCGCACGCACACACACACACGAGCACCGAAGCTCTATTTCCATTACAGGGTACTGTATACGGTCTCCCAATGTACACATGGCAGGAGTTTATTAATAGTAATCACGAGGCATGATGCAGGATAGAATACAATATTAGTGCCACATTTGGAATGGATTCAGCCCAGCCCCATTCAATTTAGATTTGAATAAGAAATGTATCCCAACCTGACCACATGCATATGAATCGCCACATATATTTGCTCCCACATGTGTCTGGTACTTAGTTCCAATTAGGCTGAAAACACTGCTGCTGTGACGGAGGCTGCTCACACCGTCTCAGTTATCACTTCTCTGCAGGTTCCGCAGCTAAGGCTATTCATTTTCAAATGTGTGTGTGTGTCAGGGTGTCAGGGAGTGCATGTCCGTGTGCTTGTGCGCATTGACATTATTTGAGCAGTGAGGTAAGTAAAGGGAATAAATAAGCAGGCAGAGGTCCTGTCATGATGATGTTATTGCCGCCCTGGGTTTGCCTGCGGCATTATGAGGACAGGCACGCTGCCATATCCCTCACTGTCACATGCACACACACTTCCACACATACACATCCCTGCGTGCTGGGGATCTAGGGCACATGCTCTAGGTAAATTTGCTTTGATCCGCATTGCACCTAATTGAGTCGCAGGCAACGTCTCTATTCCCACATCAAGGAATTTGAAAATGTTAGATTATTTCGCTTGGGGATTAAACCTAATTTTCGTGTGTTACGCATTAACCTATTAGGCCGGTTCATCTGCATTGCTAATGCCCCGGTGCAGACAGCTGTCACTACCCTGGAAAAAAAAACATGATCGTGCAATCCTTGAATGAGTGATCCCTGCGATGATTAGTGGCAGTGAACTTCGCTGAGCCCAGGCGATAAGGCTGCAAAATTCCCAAGTTGCCAATAGCTCCGAAAATTATCAGACTGTAGGCAAAGGAGAAATTGTGCCTTCCGGCTCAGGGGCTTCAATCCAGGGTTTGCCCAGATTGACATTATTTAAAGCTATGGAAATGGGCTCTGGCTATCTGGAGGATTGCTAAAATAAGAAATTTTCCAGCAACATTTATGAATACGCTGACAGGAGAGGATAGGGACATAAAAAAATATATAACTATATATATAAATATATATATATTTATATATATGCTGTGCACATTCTCGAAAAAGCAATTTTAGGGTAATTTCATGATTTTATGATCTAATCTTGGTAAATAAATAAACAGATATGTGTGGAGCAAAAACCCATATGGCTGTAATATTCTTAAAGGACCTCAGCAATCTTTACTGAGAAGCTACTTTAGCAGGAATCACTGTGTACTCTACGTGTAGACCAAGTGCATTGTTTTCTAACCTGATGCAGCAGAAATGGAAACAAAATCCCTTCAATCGCCTCCTGTTGTTTAGCCCAGGAAATATTGGCAATGCAACATCTGTGCAATGTATTATATATTTGTTGGTTACTAAAACAACTCCGTGTTTTTTGTAGATTCAGCTTTAGCGACTGCTGTGATGACACAAAGTAGTGGACCTCCGTCGTGGACAAACAGAATGACTGCTGGCACATCAGCTCTTTTCAACATGCACAAGCACTAGTGAATTGCCATTTTGCATAGCTTAACACAATTGTGCACACCGATCGAGAAAAGCCCATTTTTGTGCGATAGAATATGTTGTACGCGTCTGTATGCACGAGCGCAACACCTCAGCCGTCGAGTGTGCACGTGTCTGCGGATGGATGAGGGTGTTATCGTCACCTGTGAAAATGCGCGCTGGGTGTGGGGTGGAACTCTGCCCCTGAGTGCCAATTCAAATGAACACAAACATCAATCGCTGGCCAGCCCCTCATGTTTCCAACCTTGGTGGTGACACTGCCACGCATATGCTCCACCCACGATGCATCTGCGGCGTTTTAATGACAAGCAGATTATTAATCCTGTCTCTGTTTACTGGGTTTTTATTTTTTTAATTACCTGTTTTCACTTTTGCTTAAGCGCTATGCAAATTGTGGCATATGCATGTGTGTGTACGTGTGAGTCTCAGGGCTGTGTGAATGCAGTACTGGACACTTCAGCTTGGCTAATGGATACAACTTCATTGGATATGGTCATTATCACGGATGCTCAAGAGTGATGTGACCTCACATTATCACAATAGATCCCGCACTGTTCTCATCCACTGTCTAATTATGTATGGGCGCTGGGCGCAGTCCACTGTACTCACAATATCCATGTTGCCAAGGCTGAATTGATTTTATCCGATTTTGTATGCTTAGTACTTTTTTTCTCTTTAGATGTAAAATCAGCCTAAATACTGTAGTTCATTGTAACAGGTACAACGTAAAAACAACGAGAGTCTAGTCAGGATAAACTGAGGTGCGGAGCTAGCTTTGCACACCGCCGATCGGTAACCTGGCAGCTGCAGCCTGAATGTGGGGAGTCGTGGAGCACAAAGGCTAATCAATGTCAGGGTGGAAGCGGAGAATCCCTTGGCCCACCCTATTTGACTTAACTGCTCCGTTTGTGCTCCTACTGATCCTTTGGTCTTTGTGTACATTGTAATGAGTGCTGACATAATCCTGCGGATTTTCCTGGAGGCCAAACCTTTGCCACCCCCATCGGGCCTGGGGTTTCTCCTCCGATCAGGAGGGCTGCCACAGGGGGGAAGACAGAACCACAATGCCCCCCGACCCCCATGAGATACTTACATTTAGGGATGGTTTGAAGCTCTCTGTGACTGAGCTAGTAACCCATTTTAATCCTATTAACACTAGCCAACAAAAGCTAAATCTGCTGCAGGACAGGCAAGGCTGGGGCATGGAGGCTGGGCTGTGGATTGAAAATGGGGGCTCAGGAAGATATTGTGGGAGTATAAAAATTGTGTCGTAAAGGGAATAAAAAGATGCTGAACTGAAAAGCTTGCCCTTAAGGGTGCTTCTTTTTTTCCATAGGAAAGCAGATGCGAAAATAGGGAACAAAGAACAAGGAGAAGAACATAAGGAAATGAAACAGAACCCCGTGAACAAAAAGAGCCTTTGTGCCAAATCAGCCTCAAAAAGGTGGGCCACCAACAACTGCTGGCAAATGTACACAAGGTTAACGCATTCAGCAAACATCCATCTTCAAGCTCGAAGGACATGTTTCTGACAGAGCAGGGTAATAAATGTACAGCAAAGCGCCACGCGGGAAGTTAAGGCCGGCGTCTTGCGGCTGCTGGTACCTCGAGGTCGAGAAACAAAGACCAGGGAGCTCTCAATGCACTTTTGTTTTGGGTGCATCGTGGGGCAAAGAGGCCAAGTATGCTGGTGGTCCTTGCCCTAGCCCCATCAGACAGGGAAGGGTTTTACACAACTAGTGTGGCAGCTTAAAACTCCCCATTGTGAGAAACAAGAGGGGAGTGACAGGACCCATACAGACAGAAAGTGTTCTTTTTTAGCCAAACAGGGCAGGATATGACTCTTTAAGGGGCAACAGGGTGAATGAACAACAACTTCTATGGAGAATGAAACCCAGTGCAAGCGACACTGACACTGCCTTTACTCTCTAGGTGTCTTCAGCCACCTCTCTGTACCGTGCTTTATGCCCGGACATACTGTATTCCCTTGCCTCTTGCCCTTCTTCTCTCCTCCAATCCACAGCTCCTTCTCCTGCCTCTGCATCGCTCATCACGATATCAATTTGTATTAATAGTGGCTTCGTCCAGCAGTAAAACTATATATATGATTATAATTGTCACTGTGGGGTCTAAGTGACAAGGTGCGCTATGTCATTACAGCTGCGCCGGGAAGTCTTTGACATGGGTCATTACGGACAGAAGCCTTAACCAGAGATGCGACAGGCCATGAACCAAAACTCTAGGGGAACAGCGGGCACCCGTGTTCATGGCTCCAACATCATTATTTAGACACATCAACACAGAAAAGCCTTTCCCAGCGGAGTATCTCCAGCGTGTCCTGGGAAGTGTGCATAATGAGTGAAGTGAGACATGGGATTGGCTGGCTGGTTGAGACAGACAGTGAGCGCCTATGAACCTCTTGTGAGGTCTGCCCTTCACACTTCCCAGGGCGAAGTCCTTTAAAGTATTCTAAGATCGTTCTCTGAGAAGGATCGCGCTTGCATACATATATGTATGGGTCTGACCTTTCTTATAACGAGTTCACATCATAACCAATGACCTAAAATGAATTCAACAAAATGTTCTCCACAAAAAACAACTGAAAAAAAGGAAGTGAAAAAAGAATCGCGCAGTGAGAAACCACATCAGAGGATGACCAATGCTGTTCACGCGCAAAGTACCGTTTTACAACATGTTAGCTGGCAGCTAGCTGAATAACGGCTTATCTGTGTTCTTTGATACTGAAAACAGTTTTTCTAAAAATCCTCGTGAGTAAAAATAGGACAGCAACCTCTCTGCAACTTGGACAAATCTGTGCCAGTCCGATGAATGCAGTGAACCTTCTGACATTTGGCAGGTAGCTACGATGACCCAGAGGTTGAACATGCAACACTCCGAACTCTGCAAGGTGATTTCACAGGTCGCTTGGTGGGAGGCAACCTGCCCACAAAAAATTGCAGTGTGACTCATACTGACTGCTATCGCACACAACATGTTGCAATCATGTTGCACAGATGAGAACAACTCATCTGCAATGCATCTCTCATCTCCCTGTAAAAGGCGACTCAACTCATCTGGTTGCTAACTGGCGATGCTCTGGTTATACTACCTATGAAGGAAGATTGCTGAGCGTCATACTGCAGATTAAATTGCCAATTAAACTGCTGAGTCGATCTGAATTTCTCTTTCAGATCTATGAGATTCTGGCTGGAGTCTGAATCTAAGTGTGAATTTCTGTGTTTTCAGACAGCACCAGATTTGAGAAATTTGCTGATGTGTAACTCTTAACCACCGTATTACCATTAACAAAGTGCATTTAAATGGCAGCTCGACTTTATTCAGTTGGAAACTGAGAGCAGAGTAACATCGTCTTCTTACCGTTTCATCGCCATCCTGCGAATGGTTGCAGGCTTGGCCCCCCGTTTTCAAAGCAACCATTTCAAAGGCAACAAGATCCCAAGTTCATTGCACATGATGAAAAAGCTGTGGTTGTGCTGTGTGACCACAGTTTTCCCTAGTGTTACTATAGCAATAAACAGAATATTAAAAAATAACGATCTATCAGTCTCTGCCCGCCGATCAGCATCATCAGTTTGACACTAAGAGAGTTACACCGAACCTGAGATGATTTTATTGGCTACCTTAACTAGTGTTAAAACTACACTTTACTTCACACCATAACACAGCTTCATTAACTCTCTGACCATTTTCAGAGGAGTTCGTTTAGTTTGTTAAGCTCCTTAAAAGTGTGAATCATTTAAGCATAAAAAAGGCTCCTAACTCAAGTGAGCAAAGAACCCATAATAAATGTTGTCTTTAGGTTCTATTACAAAAGCATTCTTTAACTGAAGCTATAAAAAACTAGATAAGACAGTTTGATAGACATAAGATAGTATTTTTACATCAACATCGTAGTTTCAAAGAACTATTAGCTAAAAAAATTGGCATATCTCAGCCTGATATGTAACAGCTACTTACAAAATATGAAAAAAAAAACTGGACAAATAATGTGCATTCATTTTTATTTATACTACAATTATAATTGACACCAACAACAAAGACAAAAACCTATCTACAGCAGATGAGCGGGTCCTTGAGCTGATCCATCTACTATTCACTGAAGTCTCATCAGAGATGGTCGCAGTGGAAGGGCGGCTGTCAAGAAGCTGTACTTAAGGAAGGAAACAGGCAGAAAGTACTGCAGTATGCCAAATTACACAGTGGCCACAGGCATGCTCATGGTCAGGAGGACAGGTGCAGGTACAACACCTGCAAAACACAGTGGAGGTTCTGTCGTAGTTTTGGGGCTGATTTCAGACGGCGGTGTTGGAGGTCTTGTCAAAAATTCATATACGAAGTTTTGAGAGGTCTTGATTCACTATGCACTTCCATCTGGAAAGCATCTGATTGGCAGCGGCTTCATTTGTCAGCATGACAATGATCCCAAACATACTGCCAAAGCAGTAAAAGAAGCAAAATGTAGAGACGTACGAGGTGGCCGAAGACCTTTGCACACCACTGCATAGAAAAAGTGTCTTGTTACTCGTGTAAAAACAACCCCGCAAAGCAGTTTGACAGAATTTGACATCTGACTCTTTCCCAACACGAACTCTTTTTGACGAGCATCTCCGTCGGAGTCGAATTAGACTAAGCAAGAGTTGTATTTTCACTCTCAACTCCAACCCTGAAAAGCCAGCACTTTAGATTTCGCTGTGCATCAGAAATAAAAACAAACAGTCAAATAATTTACACGCTGAAATAAATAACACATTTTGAAAAGCAGGATTGAAAAATAGCATTCAAAAACCGAGGTGCTGACTGGGATAAAATATTTGATCTTTACCTTGAAATGCAAAATAAGGTTCTCTTTGGTTCGGAATAAAACTACGCAAATCGCTACATACGTTCAAAAATATTTACCAATCAAAGTTTGAGACTTTTAACACGCGTCTGCATTGTTGTACGTATAATAAGCTCGGTAAGCAGAAATGTGGTTGAAATCAAATGTGTGCGTCTGTGCCTGTTTGTGAGGTGGAGAATAAATACCTGCTGTGGCACAGTGTGAATACCTCGACATCCTTGTGAGCCCTGTTCACAATAGAAGGGACCAACCTGCCAGCGAAGACTGCAAATTCAACCAGGCAAAGAGGGCTTGGAGGAATTGCATGGCCATATTGGATGTGGCCTCCTGGCTACAGGTATATGATAAGCACTTATCTATTTGCACTAACTGAGCACGTGCATTCAGAGGCTTCCTTCCCTTCTGCTTGAGCGTGTCTTCCTTGTACACTGATGCATGCGTGCACGCACACAAACGCGATGCAAATGTTTACGTGGCAGAAATAACATCTCCATACAATGGAAAGAAAAGCAGCAAAATAAGTAGACGCCCACCCTGCTCCTCACCCGGGTTCATCCTTCTCATAATTAGCTCTCTTGTGCCGTTGTGTGCCGCACACAGCCGCCACAAAACAAGTGCTTCACGGGAGGAGGTATTTATCAACATTTCCATTTACTGTGTACTAAAAGGACATAAGCGGCACATTCTCCTCAGTTCATGGACAAACTCTTTTAATTCAGCGAGGAAGCGAGCGAGTTTTCAGCACACGCGGCTAGACAAGCATATCGCAAATAGTGCCAGGCAGGCAGATAGGGGCTCATAACAAGTGATCATCAGTAATTTTCAAAAGTACTGAGTTCCGCCACGAACGTCGCTCAGCGGGTCAGAAAGTGTACTTGACAGGAAATATGCATACTGAGTGGATCCTACTCCCCTGCTTTTCATTTGCATTGTGTATTGATTTTTTTGGTCCCATTTAATACAATATTATGTGTGGGTCTACGGCGGCTTTTAGGTGTCTCTGGAGTGGACCGGTTCCATTGGAGGCTTAATGATAATTGCAGCTGGTAGAGGCAAGCTCAGGCAGATTTCATTGCAGGGCCATCAGAGCCCTCTCGCCCACCTCTGCTTCCATTCCCATACCCTCTCCTTATGTTACACGGGCGCACACAAATCGACACGCGCGCGCAAATTCGCACGAGGAACGTTGTAGAACGAAGGAATTCATCAAGGGAGAGGAAGCACATGTTGATGACTTTAAAGCAATCAGTCCCATTGTTATCATTAAAGACTGGCCATTTACAGTTTGAGGGAGGTGCTCAAAACCCTTTAGCTTGCTTCTGTTTTTCTACCGATAATCTTTTCTAGCGGGAGCCTACTACGCATACGCTGATATTATTAGAGAGCCGTCAGCTGCTGCAGTGCAAATCACCTCTCTCCTCCTCCCAAGAGACCCTGATTAATGTCGTTATTGTTATACAATCGGTCACAACGTGGCTTCCTTTGAGAAAAATAAAGGCAAATATGTAACTCCCTAATAACATGATACTTATCGCCGCGCTGGCTTATAAAACTGTTAAACCATGACACCAAAACACACAAATCATATTAAGATCCTGGTCACGCTCCCCAGCTCTCTCTTTTCACACACCCACACCGAGGTTAGAGATTATTAAGCCGTCACAGACAGTGGGAGTGATAAGCGGCTATTTGGTCTACAAATTAGGCATAATTAAGAAGACATGTTGCCAAACAGCGATGCAGATATCTTCATCTGGCCCAAATATGACAGGACCCTACGCCTGCATACACAGAGATGAAGAAGTCCCGTGGTAGGGCGCAGAGAGCGATGCCTGCACGCTTTAAGTCTTTCAGCCGTTCTGTGTCTCTGTGGCTTAAAGGAAGCCGATCCAAAGTTGTATATCCAGGGAGGAGCCCGGCGGAGTCGATGACGGCCTTCTTTTTTTTTAAGGGCTTAATGCTCATCCCTTGTTTATATCTACAGGCACCAACAGACATGCACAAACATTAATGAGATTAAGAGGAAGCGCTGTGCAATATTTATTAGGCTCGACAAACACTTCTGGGCTTTAGTGTGCAGGGAACGGGGCTCTCTCCAGGGGCTTCCGCTGGCACGGGCCGCCCAGGCAGGAGAGGCAGATGTCGCCAATTGCCAAGAGGATCTGCCCGCCTGCCTGGCACCCTCAAGATTGCTGCTCCACTTCTCCACGCAACTTTAAAATACACTTGTATGTGTGTATGTGTGCGTTTGCGTCTCCGCCTGCACCCGATAAATTCCCTCCCTCCTTCCTGCTCCTCTTCATTTCGCAAGTTACCGCCTCTCTAATTTTTATTTTCTCTGTGACCGCTCTTATAACTTAAAAATGCTAATGTGTGGATTGTTGTGATCATTGATGAGGACCTCTTTGTATTGTGTGTTAACCTCCATTAGGCAGGATTACAGGGACAGAGGCACACACTGGCATTTGGTCAGTGTCACTGTGACAGCACTTGCTGCTGGAATGCCCGACTGTCACAGTCGGCTTTATCACTGGGCTTTCTCTCCTCCGAGTGTGGACTAATAAGCCTAGAAATTACAATTGCCTCCCTGCTGAATCCCTGATAGGCGGAAATAATGATATCAGTGCCCTGCTAATCTTCTTGGCTTGCCGCTTGGCATCAGCCTATTGAGGCACCTGTCATACTTACGTCTGATGAGATGAATTTAATCTTTCTGTCCGTAATGACAATAGGGGGCATTTTAATGTTATGGATGATATTTGTCAGGGTTCTGTCTTAGTGCCTTTTTTTCCCCAACCCTCCTCATTTTCTAGCATGTACGCTGTTTGAGACATTCTGTCAAGGTATCAGGACACTTGGACATTAGCTAAACACAGACTTTCTTAATTTTCTCATTTCGTAAAGAAAAAAAAACAAAACAAGCTGTGATAATTTTTGAATTTAAATAGATAACACGTAAAAGGCTTCTCAGAGTAATAGGATGTTAAAGTCCCGGCTGGGCTAAGAAGATGTACCCAGACTTCTGTGGAGAAAATATTTTATCTTCCTCCTTGTTAGTGTCGTCCCCATCGCTACCGGGTCATTCAGTGCTCAACAATGTCCTTCAAATCAAAATAATCCCAAGGACAATGTTCAGCAGTCTGACAATAGCAATGCTTTTTATAAAAAATACGAAGGATATCAATATGAAAGCATTTATGATTCTTCTAGTTATTACTGATGTCCTCTTTGGACACACAGTCGTTTCAAGGGAGCTTCTAGAAAGACCGCAATTCGTTCTCTGCCTGTTGTTCTCTACCCAAAACCACAAAACCATTGTTGTGCCACAGCGGGGTCACATGACAATGACCCGTTTGGTGCAAAAAGAACCTAAAAGCGAGAATTTAGCTAAGTGTTTTGGAGAGTCCAAGAGTGGAGATATTACTGACTCCATTTACAGACGAGTGCTTACATATAATGCGAGGTGCTTAACTATTCCTGCAACACCTGAAAAATGTCACCGTTGGTTTAGCTTTGTTTTCGCTCACCAACAGGAAATATACTTACAGAGTTAAAGAGAAGAAGTATCTCTGGTGTCATCGTAAAGCTCAAATTGAGACTTTTAAGATTATTTCTTTATTTTCAAATATCAGTTTTTAATCATCCGTGTAAAACTCTTACACACAGAATAGGAGACTTGTTTCATCGGGTAATATGATTTCCCCTTTAGGCCAAAGGCTGACAACATTTTGCAGGAATGCTTTAAAAGATCCAGCAGCTTCACAACCGAGCTAAAAATTAAACTCGGAAAACGCCACTTGAACCGAAGCAGTGTAAGAAATTAATGTCGGGCGTGAAATTGGTCAATTGTATCACTGGTAATATAAGAGATAAAAATGTCCTCGTCAAAAAGACACGTAGCCCGCTTTCATGGTGCGATTACAACAACCTGTGGTGTTGTGTTTGTGACAAAGTTATTAGGTTTCAGTCTTTGTAGAAGAACGAGACGAGAAGCAGCTGAAGAATAACACGTTTGGTATGAAAGCACCACCAGGCCTACATGTGACGTAGAGAAATGCCACAGATTCGCACTATTATGAAATAATTGAGGAAGTATGTGGTGTATTTGTAGCGCAGCGACCAAGCTAATGGCTTTGTTTACCTGTAAAAGAATGACTAGACTGCTCATTCTGCTGAATCAACAGTGGATACTAAAGTATGCGGCATCTTAAGAATGTATGAAAGTAACACCTCTAAAGGAAAAGTTGCACATGGCCACAAAGGATCTCTGTGCCCTGTTCCTGAATGTGCTTCACTGTGTTCAGCTAATGCAGGCAAATGTTTGCCACCCCCCCCCCCCCCCCCCCCACACCACCCCCCCCCCAAAAATCAACAACCCCCCA